>JAWDEX010163150.1:0-17880 GCA_035221805.1 Trichilia hirta | reverse complement strand
TAGGGTGCCTAACACCTTCCCTACACTTAATCAACCCCCCGAACTTGGAATCTAAATTTTTTAGGTGATCTATCTCACCATTATTTGGATAGATGGCGACTCCATTTTTAAATTTTTCTTTACGTCAAATTTTGGACGACGTCAATAACTGTTTATTATGAAGCTCATTGTTCATTTAGGGAAATTTTTTAATTAAAATCATTTAGGATAAATTAAGAATAAGAGTAACATCTAGGTTAGTCATGTAAAAGCCTAATTATGAGAAATTAGAATTTTGGGGGATTAATTATGAATTCAAGCTTTAGTTAAATTTCGTATATGCATGTGTATATTTTTTGAAGATGATTAGTAAATTTGTGTCATAGATACACTGAGGGAGTGTCCAACTAATTCTCATTAATTTAGATTTCATCCAATCTCTCTTAGCAAACTATATGAGTGGATACCATTATGTTTTTCTCGTGTTTTAAAAGCTATGCTTGTATATATATGTATTTTTTTTTAACATACATTGCCAATGGTGAGTAGATTTCATTATATTTTTTTCATGCATTAATTGAATCACGTTTTAGTATACTTGAAACATTTTTCATGTGATTGGATACTAATAATTTTTATAAGTTTGAAAACTAAAATCTTTATATCTTATGTATATTATATGTTTTAAAACAAATGAAATATATGTCGTATGATTTACATTTGTATGTGAGTAAGTTTCAAACAATGTTTCGTAATGTTACAAATGATTAGATTTTCAATTAGTTTTAAAGACTCATATAATTTATGAGATATTTTATTCGCAAATTAAAATAGCTATGTATCATAAATACTTTATATATATATGCTTCAAAAATCTATGTTTATATATATTTGAATTATTTTACATATAAATAAAATTGACCATATTTTCTTATGTTTTGAAATGTTTTATGTATAATATACTCTAAACATAAGTAAGATTTTAAATAGTTCTTCATATTATTAAAAATGTGTTAGAAAATGATTTTTTATGAAAATTATTTTTAGTTTGAAATGTTCAATAGTGAGTATATGTATGAATGTTTTTTTTAAAAATTTATTTTAGTTATGAAAATTTCCAATACTTAAAATGTGTTATATGTAAATGTATAAAATTGTCTGACTTAATTATTTGCTTTTGTTGTGATTTTTGATCTTGGATTCATATAGCTTTGTTTTACATCTTATAATATAATAAATTATATTTTATTTGAACATTATTATTACTTTTAGGATATTTTTGAATTTATGATTATATATTTTAACTGAAAATTTTAGTTTTATATCTCAGCTAAGAGCCATAAGGGGGAAATATATGTGCTTTGAAAATGACATTATAAGATATACGTGTATATAATGGTACTAGTACAAGTGAAAAATAGGGGGCGAAAAGTGATTCGATACTTGATACCAGACACATGATACTTGTATTCATATTGATGCATGTATCTTTAATAAACTTGATATTTTAAAAAATTAATTTTTGAAATAACGAAGAGCATGCGATGGAGACAGGAATAAATTATGAAAGTTTTCTTATGAATTTACAGAGCTTAATTTTATGTTTCAATTCATGAAAGTAAATTTATTTATATAATATATTTTATTTTATTTTCAGTATCTGCTTACTAAGTTTTAAAAAATAAAAAAAAAATCACCTTGCTACTATTACTCGAATTTGCAAGCTTTTCCTCGTAAGCAAAGATTTGTAAGGACTTTTAAGAAAAGCATTGAAATGCTAGATTCTCAATGTAGGGGTCTTTATTTTGCATGAGTCCATTGGCATTTGATGATATATATGTTGTATGACATTTTGCATACTTTCTTATACATGACATATATTGTACAAAAGGACATGAAGCCCTCTATGTAAATTTGTGAGTTCATGTATATAATTTGGAGCTATTTAATTATGATTTTAATGTATTATGAGTCTGTATATAAGTTTTGTCTTTAGACTTATGAATAAAGGATATCCTTATCTCAAGCATGACTCTAATTCTAAAAACTTTCGCATAATTATTATATTAAGACCCAAAAATTATTATAAATAGTAAATATAAAACTTTATGTCACTACTTTTAATAAAAAATTTAAATTAAATTTTTAAATTTAAATGTAACCACAAATTTTTAGTTATTACTATAAACTATCCAACGATAGAACTCTAAATTTATGAAATAATATTTAACACTTTTAATTTAGTAATTCTACTTATTTTTGAATTAAACTAATTTAAGAAATAAAAGATTTTAATTAAAGGAAGCTGACATATTGTATATATATAAACGATAGCTAGCTAGTGTTAGAATCTTAACTGAATTGTTGCATATTATAATATGGGTGTAATTGTAATATTATAATTGAATACCATGATTTGATAATTCACCATGACACGGATATATAAATAAAATTTAGGGTACATCATTCTGAAACATCATTGTAAACAAGGTTAATGCCTAGCGCATAATAATAATCAAGCGGAATTAATTCTTTAACTAAGTAATAATTATATAGCAGATAAGGTTCTTTTAATCCTCGGCATCCTTTATCCAATTACAAAAGGCTCGGTTCCTCCTTAGACGACACGTGTAATTTAAGTTTACAATAGTAAAAAAAAATTTGCGTAACCAACGTCAACATAATACAAGGTACATTAATAATTAACTAATAAATATTTATTTTATTGCCACGTGTCTCCAAATCTCCTTCTGCTGACTGGGACACAACTCAAGACCTTTGCCGATGACGGTAACGTACGCGGTTTGAATTCAAACGAAAGAGACCACATTCCCTCACCAATCGCCACGTGCTCATAAAGACCATTCTTTTATGATACATAGATAATTATACAATCAAAATTGAAATAAAAAATACATAGATCATTTATTCTAAATTTCATTGATAAAAATATAATATAAAAAATACATAGAGTTTTTTTTTATTTAAAATTTAGATTTAATATTTAAATTTATTTAAAAAAAAAAACCATTATCTACATCTAACAACTTAAAAATTATTAATGATTAAGGATAAAACTTAATCTATCAAAATCTTCAACTTGAAGGCATAGACATTACCCATTTAGTGTAAATATTTGTATTTATATTATTTAATAAAATTTTAATTTTTAAATAAATTACGGACAAATAATGAATTCAAAATATCCAGAAGAATCTATTATCAATTTCTTATTGGTGAATAGCAATTGAAATTTGTGGTCCAAAGTCTTTTATTTGTATTTAATTTTTTTAAAGCAACAAAATTTCTAATTCCCACTTCCACCTTTCTCATCTCTTGTATCTCAAATTTCAAATCATTATTAAAGAATTTGAAAAAAAAAAAAAAAAAGTTCTAATAGGATTTTTATAGGCAACATATCTTCTTTTCATTGGTATTAAATATACATATTTAATAAGTTATTTTTGTTATATATTTTATATTTTAATAATATATGAATGTAAAACATTAATTTTTATTTAAAATAAAAAATATAGTGGATAAAAACTTAAAATAAGAGATCATTTTTTTTTTTAATTAGAGAGAATAGAAAATAAAAAATATGTTGATCTTTTTTGGATAAATTTTAAATTAAGATGTATTAAATTATAAATTCAAGAAGATAATGTTATAAAAATAGAACAACACGAAAATAAATCCATCAAAATATTTTATTTCAATCTCTCTCTTTATTTCTCGTCAAACAAGCAGACAAATACATAGAAAGAATCAAAACCAACAAACAGACAACAACAAAGAAAAGAATTAAAACCAAACATCAGATATGTGTTAGCGTCCGCGTGCAGCAACGACAACTACGAATTTTCTCTGAGATCTTTTGCCACCTCTCTCTCTCTCTCGATTTACAGAAGTGCTTTGGTTCACAGTGCTTTCAAGTCCTCTGTTTTTGTTTATTATTTTCTTTTCTCTGTTCATGTTCTTGCTCTGTTTCTTCTTCTGACCTTCATGGGTTCGAGTATTTCTTCTTTATTTGGAGATCCAAATCGTTCATCTTCTTCTTTGACGACGAAACCGGGTCTTGGTGACTTACCTGAGAGTTGCGTGGCTTTGATTATCGGAAATTTGGATCCGCCTGATATATGCAAATTGGCTAAGCTTAATAAAGCTTTCTGTGGGGCTTCGTTGGCTGATTTTGTTTGGGAATCAAAATTGCCCTCTAATTATATGGATTTAATTGAAAAAGTGTTTGGTGATCTGAAAGAAAATATGGGTAAGAGAGAGATTTATGCTAGGCTTTGTCGAATGAATACTCTTGACGGTGGAACAAAAGTAAGTAATAGTTTTATTTTGGGAATCTGATATAAGGGAGGAAAGTTAAAATTTAAATTCCTGTGGGTGTTTGGAGATATAAACAATCTTAATCATAAGGTTGATAGCAACAATTTAATTTGTCTGATCGGATTTGGATACAGAGAGATTTCTTTTTCTTTTTCTTTTTCTTTTAAATGAACTTTGCGTTATATTCTAGTTATCCTTATACTTTCTTTTTTGTTTTGTAAGAAATCAAAAATAGAAAAAAAAAATATTGAAATCATTTTATTATTCTCTAGTTTTGTTGTTCATGAATTTGCATATTTTGGTTGGTTTCAGAAAGTTTGGCTTGATAAGAGTACTGGGGGTGTCTGTTTATCGATTTCTTCAAAGGGGTTAGCAATCACTGGTATTGATGATCGACGGTATTGGAATCATATTCCGACTGAGGAATCTAGGTGAGATTTATTGGAATCTTTTTTTTCAATAATTTTCCATGAGAATGGAAAATTTTTGAGATTGTTATCATGTAGTACTCTTTTTTAGATTGGCTAATAGATGGTCGGTATTCGGAGCAATTGCTTGCCGAATTTCTTCAAAGTAGGTTCTTTGTTATTTTATCCATCAGCTTTTAATTATATTATGTGAATCTAGGTTGCATGATGCCATGATCTTTTCAGTATCAATTTTTAATTACGTTACGTGGATCTTGATTGTATGATGCCATGATATTGGGGGGATGCTGCAATTCTATTTCTAAAATGTATAGTTATTTTACAAGAGGGAAAAGTAGACCTGTTAGATTATGACTACTGCTTTTTTGTATTTTTTTTGACCGCTTTCCCTTCCTGGAGGCTGGAGTTCTTTTAAACTTGCGTTGATTAGTTTTGTCTACTAAACCGGTGGGAGCTTGTAGTTTCTCGTGGACTTCAAGCTCAACTTAATGTTTGTTTAATGAGTACATTTGGACTTTTTTTTTTTTAAACAAGAATATATAATAGGTAGATCTAAAGTCGTTGGGTTGTGCTTGATATTTTCTATGTATGTTTATTGATATTATCCCCTATGATAGTCCTTTCAATATCAATGTTTATGATTCTCATTCTAAATTATGCTTGAAGTTGCATGTTTTATAAAAGTAAATCAGGATTGGTCGTAGTAAATTTGTTTCTGATGGCACTGTTTTTATTATTGCTGTTGCTGTTATGTTTATTGCTCATAATTCTAAAATAGAAGTGTTACTGATTTGGAATTTCTTTTCCTTTGTTCAGATTTGCTTCAGTTGCATATCTTCAGCAAATCTGGTGGTTTGAAGTTGATGGGGAGGTTGAGTTCCCATTTCCAGCAGGGACATATAGTATATTCATCAGACTGCAGTTAGGACGGACCTCCAAGAGATTTGGTCGCCGGGTCTGCAACACAGAACATGTTCATGGTTGGGGTAGAAAGCCTGTGCAGTTTAAGCTGTGGACTTCAGACAGTCAGCATGTGTCTTCTCAATGCATCTTGAATGAACCTGGAAAATGGATTCAATACCATGTTGGGGATTTTGTTGTCGAAAATGCGAATCCGATAACCAAGATTAAATTCTCCATGACCCAAATTGACTGCACGCACACTAAAGGGGGTCTTTGTCTAGATTCTGTTCTAATATACCCAAGTAAAATGTACAGAGGTTAAAGCAATTTTTAACTGCATTTAGCCACTCAATGTAGGAAATCCCCACATCTTGTAGAGATAGAGTAATGTTAGAAAGCGGAATCACATACTAATAGTCAATTTCTGTCTGTTTATTAAACTCGTGTATATGTTATTGTCTATTAGGTGTAATTATCAAGGCCTTCTTGTATGGTATTTTGGAAAATGGATGCTACTTGATAATTGAATGATAATCTGATATTTGGTCTTGAATATATCCTTTGAAAAAGTGAAAAGAAAAAACTTCATTTTTACCCCTTGCGTCAATTTCCTTGTTGAAAGGAGTGTGAAATGTTTCATCGGGGCTTTTACCAAAAATGAGATTGAAACATACTTAATTTTCCAGATTTTCCAGCTACATATCATTGTGATTTTTCTTAGGTTTCACAGTATAATTAGATGAACTAGAACTGGGATGACATACAATATCAGCCATATTGTAATTTCAATTTCTAAAGTAGCGTACTAATGATTACTAATGCAGCTTATATTGGCAGTTAGCTTGTGGGAAAGCTAGATTACACTTGTCAAACAGTGACATAACAAGCTGCCACCCAACAAAAACTTGCATTAACAAAAGACGGAAAATCTTTTGAAGCTGTATGTTGTGTCAGTTTGCTGAAATTAACTTGCTTTGCTACGGTAGCTTACGTCACCACCACCCCCAGCAGCAAAAGTCTTATCAAAATACCCACCAGCCATGCTCTGAATAAATTCCGGCATAGCTTATCCTTTTCTGATGGAGTTGTCATTACTATACATAATAGAAGGTCGAACAGTAGAGGCGGCTGCAAAGGAGCCAAATTTCCTGATAGGACCATTCACCTCATTTCTTGAGACTTCTGGGGCAGTTTTACTATTCTCATCAATCCCCCACACCCTGGTTGTGGCTGGAAACCCAGTAAATTTACTACTACTAGTCCTATAGTTTAATTTTTCCTCCTCGTTACTACCTCTGCTACCGGCAGTTCTGCTGTTACTGATCGTCTCCTGCAACAATTTTTGTATCAGCCGCTCCTCTGTCTTCTGGTTGCATTCTAAAGAATAGAAACTTGGCAAGCTATCAAGTGATAAATTCTGAACATGTCCAGATTTGGAGATTTTAGGACCCGGAAATAATTTTGAAGATCCACAAGACCTATTATACGAAGAAGGCTCCGAAGACTCCTGTACCCCCTTGATCATTTCTAGGTCGAACGAGTTCTGTCCCAGCAATCTCTCGTAATAACCAAGGGACAGCATTACTTCTTCGGAGCCAATCAAAAGATTAGAACCAGTGAAGTTTGAGCCATTGTTTTCTCCATTGTCGAACACAGGGTAAGAAGACATCAACTTTGTCCCATTGTTTATTGTACCCTGAGCATTTCCCTTCTCTTGTAATTCAAGTTTCAGGGCCAGGGCTTTAATTGTGCTTCTTCGTTGGGAATAATTCTTCAAGCTCTCTGTATTCAGAAGTATTCAGTTTCAGATCCGGTTTTGCATGCCAGTGTCAAATCAATTAACAAAGTAGTTCAAAATTAATACTTCTGGTCAATCGTTGATTCATCAAGAGTATCATAGCTAACAAAAAAAAATAAACGAAAAACACTTCCCAAGTAATTTATGGTAACTGTGCTAAAATTATTTTTTGGCTGAAAGAAGCCTCAATTATCTTGCATTTAATTTTAAGACGTTATGGTATTAACCTGCAAATTGCAGGTAATACCATTTTCTAGCCTCAAAGCAAAGTCTTGAGATAAAAGTCAAAGTTATGTAATTTACTCCATTTTACCATAAAATGCTTTTAAGAGTTATATTTATATTAAGATTAGATTAAGATCAAACTCTTCTTAATTTTTTTTCTTGTTTGGTTTAAATTACGTAACTAGGATTAGGATTATATCTTGTTTAATTAAAATTAAGAAGCCTATATAAAGGTATTGCTTTCACTGTCAGTTGTCGTCACCTAGAATCATTCTGGTTATGACACTTGCACTCAACTCAGAAAAAGACGACGAACAAATCCTGAGGATTCTACATCTTGTACAATGCCAGGAACGCCATGAAAATGAGATCAAAATCCTATGCAACCATCGGTCACAGTCACCAAAAATTGTCCATTATTTTGACTGTCATTCAATTGAAAAGAATACGAAAAACAAATCCTTAGGATTCTCCACCGTGTATGGCACTGAGAATGCTATGAAAGAGGAGATCGAAAACTCACAAAGCTACAAAAATACTCGTTGCCATTGAATGGTCAACGCTTGTTTTGACAACATCGTTTGACTCAGAAGAAGATGGCGAGCAAAATCAAGTATCTTTCACCATTAATTGCCTCTCCATTTTAGAAATCGAACACCAAACACCTGCGAGCCTACAATTTTATTTTGTTTTTTTTGGCCAACCACAACGATTCACGTCGGGCCTACACTACCATCCAATTTCCCGGCATGAGATCTTTTGGATCCGACCATAATTGCCGCCATCTGCCACCTTTGAATCGGATTCAGGTTCGTGTCAGAATAGGGTCAGATCATGATTTGTTAAAATATTGGTTCTGTTTAGATATTTGGTTCAATTAGATCAATCTAGTCAGTTTATCTCATTTGGTTTAGTTTAGTTCATCTGGTTCGATTCAGTTTACACGATCCAGTTTAGATTACGTGTACAATTCAGTCAATATTAGAAAGAGTGCATTTAGGACTCCACTACCCTTCATTAGAGCGCATCCGTCAGCATGCTACCACCCTTCAATCAAAATCAACATCAGGACGGGCAAGTGCTTTGAATGATGCTGCCACCCTTCGTTAGAGCGCACCCAGGAGCACGCCGCCATAATTCATTCAACATCAAGAATGGCGCATCCATGAGCACTGCCGAATCCCCCCTCCTATTGAAGGGTGCATCCCTTAATACCACCAAATGACGCTGCTTACTTTTGTTGAATAAACTCAAGTCAAAGTAAATTAAGTTTGAGGGTAGTGTTAAGAGTTATATTTATGTAAAATTAGATTAGGATCAAACTCATTTCCTCAATTATTGTTTCTTATTTAGTTTAGATTACCACTATTCCTTAGGATTACATCTTTTTTTAACTAAGATTAAGAAGCCTATACAAATGCATTACTTTGTACTTTGATTAGTGTTTTAGTGAATAAAACAGTTGAGTTCATTATTTTTCACAAAATGCAAAATCCTTTTTCAAATGAAGAGCATTTATAATTTTAAACCAAAATTGAACTCCAAATAAGGAAAGCTCATATATATATATATATGATATTGCATGCTATCAAGACAACTGCAAGAGCTCATCTTACCTATAGGTCCACTGTTATTATTCAAACTGAAAGTCATTAAGTCTTTCATACTGCTAACAATCTCAGCTATCTGTAAAACAATAATAATTTGAAACAAGAAAATTGTGTCAAGACTTGGAACTACTTTTAACTTTAAAAGAAAGGAAAAAATATTATCTATATGTACCTGCAAGCACCTGACATATTTCCCGGGAAATCCCAAATTATCAACCGGCTGTACCTCCATATTTCTTGCAAGTTGACAACCAGTCACCAGAAACCTTTAGCAACAAAAAAAATGATAAATAACAAGATAAAGATTATGGCCGTGTATTACAAGAGGCCATATTTTCCACACAACAGCAATAAGCATTTGTTAACTTTTATTATCAATAGAAAATGCTTCAAAAGCATATAAATCAAGTATACAATATGCCTTTTTTAATTCATGTTATACTCTCATCACAGCTTTCAACGGTCATTCTTCATGCATCAATCAACGTGCCAAAAATAGAAATCGTGGAAGAACTCTAAGGTCAATGAATGGGATACTATCAAAAACTCTGCGCTCAGGTTACAAAGCTTTGAATTTGAAGATGAGCTCAAAATTTTGCAGGCCAGAAAGAGATTAAACTCTTACATATTGCAATTTGCTTGTAAATCATGTGGTGATGCCCCATCAGATCCACTACAGTTAACAGTACTTTGATATTTTTGTGCAGTTTGAACCAACTGATTAACCTGGAAACAGGTCATATTGCAAGACCATAAGTACCCAGAGGGTTCCCCGCATAGGACCATAAACTTTGAACATATTATAAGACTAAATTACAAGATCAAATTGAGTAAGACCATACATTCTAGCCACAACTGTTAATAAAGAAAGGACCACAGAAATATAAAGATTCCTTACCTGAGGAGCAACCAAATTGCGAGGAAAAAATTCCTCATGATGCCATGAACAAAACTCCCAAGATTGTATCTAAAAAAATAGTCACTTAAAAATGAGATTAATGTGATTGATTAACCTACCAATTTAGTAAAAAATGGGCTTTAACCAACCTTCAGATCGGGAGTGAATATTATACGAAGTTTACCCTCACGAACAACATGAAATTGCTCATAGACAATCTTGTGAACTGCTTTACCATATTCCAACATCATTAATCCAGAATATAGAACACGCTCATGTGGCAGATCGAGATACAAGAGGTCATCGATCACACCACTTTCAAACGTTATTTTATTAAGCCTTGGAAGTGCCTCCAAATTTGCCTCTACCACGAAGACAAGGATAGAAAAAAGTTACGTACCGTCATACATATTCAGCTAAAGATGTCAAACTAACTTAGAACCACAAGTGACCTACTAAAATTCTTACCAAAACCCTTTCCTGATTTAGAACCACATAGATCACACTGCCAAGCATCCTGAAAAGACAAAAAGGGAAACAAACTATTTTCAATTTCAATCTAAGCAGAATCAACATATATTTTGTGGGAAAAATAAGGTTTAAGAAGGAAAATACGCATCAATGATAGATTCATATAAGAGCATATGGATAAATGAATCTACCCTAACGCTGACGTTAAGCGTACAATGCACAAATACATAGTATAAACGAATTTACCTTAAGTTGTTAGTAATGAACAAATCAGGCTTGTATAAAACCAAGTGAAAAACAAATTGGAAGTAACATTCATGAAAGGATATTTGTTTATCATTGATAAAGAAAATAACAGACAGCATGTAAATGTACCATTGCTGCCCTGCGGAAAACACCAAGGGTACAGAGTCCTGCATTATCATACAAAGAAAAACACCACCTTTTCTTAGCACAAGGGGCATAATACTCAGCCACAAATTTCCTCCAGTAGGCAATGCCATTGTCCTATAGAAACAAAAGATGACAATCAGAGAACAATAATCAATTGCACTATACTGAGAATGAACAGCAGCAAGAAGGTGTGTGTGGAAACCCCGTGTATAATCTATAATCTATCAACTCAATTTCCTAAATGTATATGTAAAAGAAAGCAATAGTTATACGACTAAAATTCTAACTCACAGATGGCCTATGCTGCAGATGATATATGTATTGCATTATCCGGCGTGAACAAACTCCACTATGCAGGGCATAAGCAGCAGGGCTTTGTTGCATCAACTGTGGTAATTGATGCAGCCTCATCTGCTGCTGTTGCAGCTTTTCTACATCAACTCCCCCTATTTGTGGAGTAGAGTGCAAAACATTTTGTTGCTTTTCATTGTTTGACTTAAGCTGCAAGATATCGAATCTGGGTTTCTTATGCAACTCATTTGAAGTACATAGATCAAGTTTTAAGCTACTAAGGGATGAATTTTGTTGGCTCTCCAACTCAGGCTGAGATGTATTAGTGAAATCTCTTTGCTGTTTCCTTTTACGTGCCACCGAACTGTTAAGCCCTAAAGGAGAGGTCTGCTGCGTTGTGGAGGAGCCTTCTGTGGTTGAACTGCCAGAACTACTAAAATTATGTGATGAAAAAACAGGCAATGGAGGTAAACTAGGGTAAGAATAGACGTTGGAACTGGCACTTCTATGTATGCGAGAACCAGTAGAAACCACTGAGTGACCATCAGGAAATAAAGAACTGAACCTACTCAGGTTAAAGTTTGCTGTTTCTTGCACAATTGGTGGATTTGTTATCCCAGGGACCACACTTTCATTCATTTGTGTAATTTCAGCAGCAGAACCTGGCAAATTCGCAGAAGATGCATTGAACAGAGAAGCTACTACAGCCTGGTACTGTCCATCTTTTTTAAGTAAATTATCAGAACTTGAAGGCTGCATATTGCCTCCAATAACCTGATTCAATACGCCGGAGGAAAATCCTAACTGATAATTGGAATCAAGTAAGGCCTCAAGAGCCATCCGGGACCCTGAAAACCTTTGCAATGAGAAGAAAGGATTAATGCAGTTATATCATTCCTTAAACAGAAGTATCTAGAAATGAAATCCAGATTTAATGAGCACAGGTGAAGTTATATCTAACACCAAAAAGGTACGTACACACAAATAAATAACCTACTCAAAAGCTTAAGAACTCCAACTAATAGTACCATAATACTTTCAAACCATTTTTTGCAACATAAATTGAACCCTTTCGTTTGACAATGTCTAGTATATGCCAAATTTTCAACGCCTCTTGGCCCTTAATCTTTTTCATAAGATAATTTCTAGGAGTTATTTACTCATAAGCTCGAGGAGAATCTACAACAGAGATATGATGGCAACACATTCTCAAAAAACAGGAAGAGATTCTACAGCTAAATATAGAACAACAAACACACACAAAGAACTTAGACAAGTGTTAATCAAACAGAAATGCAATCGATTACAAATGAATCAAACTCAAAAGAAGGCCAAAATATCCTGAAAGTCTTAACTTGGCTACATTAGAAACAGAGAATGCCTAAAGATACACATTTTAACAAATGGATCATATTGTGCTCGGGCAAATTGACTCCCGTTTCTTTCATTCCCAAAACCAAAAGTACCAAGCAGAAAATCCTAAATGTTACAACTTTCCTATGTTTCCCTCCATTTCCTACATTTTCCCACCAACCAACCAGTCGCCATTTTTACCAGTAGCCTCCTCATCTAACACAAAACCCAGAAACTGTAAACGTGAAAGTAAGAAAATGAAAATGAAAATGAAAACTAAAATATCATAGAAAAGAAATGAGACACTGATACATACCTAGTACTTTCTGAGATTTTGACGTCCTTATTTATTTACTTTTATTTGTTCTTTTGCCCAAACAAATAATGTAAAAGAACAAAGAGTTATTGGATGAAGAGGAAGACAGCCCATGAAAGCTGAGGTTTCTGTGGAGTATTCATATAGTGAGCGGGAAGAGGCAGAGTTTGCCAGTGTCAGTGTGTTATAAGACAAAGAGAGCGGTGACAGCCTGCTGCCAGGGAAAGGTGATGTAACCGGATGGTTCGGTAAAGACTACTGTACACATGTTGGAACGTGACACGTACTCCTTTGAGAATTGCATGCTGGCATTTTTCTCTTGTCCTTTTCTCGTTCTAATTTGCAATTTTTTTTCTTCGCCCGCGCTCATTGTTTGTTGCTGTTTCATCATAATCATTACCCGTTGTTTTTCCTTTTTCAAAGAATTTATAATTTTTTAAAAATTGTTTTAAAAATAATATTAATTAATTTTAATTTTTTATCTTTAATTATAAATAAAAAAATTCTCTGCTCTTTGTTGACTAATTCGTCTTACCGTTTTTGCAGTTTTTCGTGTCAGTGCTATCAAGCGTATACTGCAAATTATGCTTTACTGCAGCAGATTACTGTAGTTGATGGAGACCCTGGACGGAATAGCACGAAATTGAGCACAAGTGGCTAGCTTTCCCTACGACGAATGTACGCTGGACTCTTACGTACATACCATTATTTGTTTCTAATATTTTTTAATATAATTTTAATGAAAAATTAAAATTTATAATAGTCGATTTAAAATTTTTTTCTTAATTTTTTTTTATATTTTTATTATAATTTATAATAAAAATTATAATCAAATATTTAAAAATTATGATGAAAAATTGTTGTAGAACAAATGCACATACTTATCCCTTGAAACCCACCCATTTCATTTCTCTCAGTTTCACAAAATAAATATTTTCTTAACATAATAAATTTGATGTCGGCCCGGGTCATAATGAAGTTTTATCGTATGAATAAATTTATTATTTCTTTCACATCATAAATTTATTATTACTTTCAGACAATAAATTTATTAGGAGAAAGATAAAATGACTTCATTGATTTTCTTTTCTTCCTATTGGATATTTTAACATATAAAAGAAAAAGTAAATGTTGTTGAAGATATACTCTCTCGACTTTCTCTAATCTGAAAAATGTGGTTTAATAATCCTAACTACCTCCACGGTCATTTCAACGTAAAATTTTATTAAAATAGTCCGCACAAATTTCCAACCTCTATAGACGTTATGAGATTGATACATGGCTTACACTTCGTTTAACTTCAAACTTTGCACCATTAGCTACTTTATTATAGAGCCCAAGTTCATTTAATAATTTCAAGTTCAACATTTATCTTTGTTCACCTTTAAAAGTTCATTTAATAATACTATATATAATATATATAATTACAAATTATAATATTAAATATAAATATAATTATTATAATTTAACTAATTCAAATATTAAATAATTATAATATTTAATAATATTTATTAATTTTTTTAATTATTTAATTATATTAAAAAATTAATCCTAACTACACATTTGAAAATGATAGAGTAAACTTTAAAAAAATATTGACATTTGACGGTATCACATTATGCTACTTGTAAACTAAAGATCTATTTTAATTAAATAATAATTATTTAATTATTAATAAATAAATAATTTTATTTATTAAATCTTTATATCTAAATATTTTTTCTAAGTATCCATATATCTATAAATTATTTTATGATATTTTAAAATTATTAAAATATTTTTCGAATATTCGGGTGTTAGTGTTATTGTCAAAAAATTTATTATTTATTTTAAATAAATAAAAAATTGCCTTTTCGATTAATATATCGAACCAATTTAATTTTTGTTAATATAAAAATATCATAATCATCATTAACGATTACCGAATAATATGTGTGCCACTTGAGTTTACCGTGAATTAGATATATATAGATACAAATTCTTCGCATCACTTCGATATAATTCATTATAACTAAAGTTTTTAATAATCATGAGTAACCTCTAGTGATATATTATGACCCCTAAACACGAGGAATAAAAATTCTAGATAAACTCATATAATTATACTTTCATGTAGTAAAATTTTTTTACTGTTGACTTTCAATCAAGTACAAGTTATAAAATCGTCAAACCACTAATTCAATCATAGAATCAATAACTCATCATATACGGAATTAGCTTATTTACAAAACTTATTTTTCAATACGTGTACTCTGATCAAAGATTTAATTTTTTTGTATAACATCCCTACTCAGAATATCAAGCTCAAAAATATTTGACACAGTAAATTCTATATTAATTATTAGCTGTCCTCGTATAATAAGAATACATTACTATCAAGCTTTTCTTATTAGGCATAATTAGCCCGATACAATATATACAAGTGAACGATATGCCTTAGTGTAAAAGATGATCATAATACCTCAGGTCAAATTACTAATAGTATATTAATAAGATTGTGTAACATATCATTGGCTGTAAATAATTATTTATATAATTTGTTATGTTCTCTCACATTCAGTAATACATTTTTAAATGTATTATTTATATTTATACTCTTGTGATATGAGATAGATCACTGACCTATTAGTATCGAATACTAATCAGTAGCAACAATAAAATATGTCAGTCATACAATGTCATTATCTCTAATAGCGTTACCTCAACTAGAAATTCATTTGAATATATTTAGATTATAAATTCTATATTCATATTCGTAACTCTTTATAGATAGAGTCTCAACACATAATACATTACGGGATCTCATTTTTCATTAATTATAAAATTATAATTTAAAATTAGCAATTAAACAAATGCAAAATGAATTAAATTAAATGCATTTTATTAATTGTAAATAACTTTACAAGTAATTATAAAATATACACAAAAAAAATTAAATAAATAAAAAGATATCTTTAAACTATATGATATAATTAGTTATATGACATATCTCTACCAAATTTTCACTTGTACTAAAGTTAATCACTGTAATTTTTGATACCTATTTTCTCAAAATAGTGATTTAGTTATTATTATATCATAAGCTTAGTTAATAGACTAGTCATATTATTTATTGACGGAGTCTTTTATACAATTAGTTATTTATCAGTAATAAGCTCTCTGATCAAGTGACATTTATGCTAAATATGTTTAAACTTTTGATGAGACCTAGATTCTTTAACCTGTGCTATAACTTTATTATTATCACAACACAAAAATACTGGATCATATATAGAAAGAATCACTCTAAGTTTAGTTATATATTCAACTTATAGATTTAGATAGCCTTTTTTATAGATTTAAAAGCAGCGACATATTTAACTTTTATAATAGAGTCAGTTATAATAGTCTATTTAGAATTCTTCCAACTGATAGCACCTACGTTACAAATAAAAATAAATGTAGATATAGACTTTTTATCATTTACATATGATTAAAAATTTTAAAATGTATAACATTTGATTTTCAACTCACCTCTTCTATAAGTGAATACTAAATTTTTAGTTTTTCTCAATTACTTAAAGATTTTTTTGATTGTTATTCAATACTATTCTTTAAGATTCACCTGATATCTATTTATTATATTTATAGTATATACTATATTAGGTCTGGTATATAGTATAGCTTACATAAGATTATCTATTGTTGAAGCATAAAGAATCCTCTTTATATGCTCTTGCTTAATTTCAGTCTTAAGTTTTATTTCTTTTAATAGATGAACACTATGATTACAAGGTAAAAAACTCATTTTAGAGTCTTTTATACAGAACTTTTTTAGTATTTTTTTTATGTACAAACTTTAAAAAAGATCTACTATTTATTTTACTCTAAATCTATAAAGACAAACACCAAAAATATATGTTGCTTCTCTTAGATCTTTCATGGAGAATACAATAGTTAACCATAATTTTACCTCAATTAACATGCCTATGTTATTTTCTATAAAATGTATGTCATTTACATATAATATAAGGAATATTATGGCATTATTAGTTTCCTTCTTGTAGATACAAGGTTCATTAGTATTCTTGATGAAACCAAATAATTTGATTGCATCATTAAATCACATATTTTAACTTTTAAAAGCTGGCTTTAATTCGTATATAGATCTATGTAACTTACATACTTTATGATTATCTATAAATGAAATAAACTATTTTAGTTGTCACATAGATATAGTATTCTTAATGCAATTATTAAGAAAGGCTATCTTTATATTCATTTATCATATTTCATAATCATAATAAACTGTAATAGCGAGTAGTATCCTAATAGACTTCAGCATAACTACTAGTAAAAAAGTTTCTTTATAATTAATATCTTAATTTTTAGTGTAATATTTTACCACCAATTTAATTTTGTAAGTCTTTACTTTTTTATCTTTACTAATCTTTCTTTTGTAAATCTATTTACAATTAATAGGAATAATTTTCTATGGTGGCTCAACAATTAACTATACTTGATTAGCATTTATAAAGTCTATTTCAAATTTCATTGCTTCAAGCTATTTTTTAGAATTGATATCCAATATCACCTCTTCATAAGTTTTAGAATCTTTCCTCTACACATTTTCTTCTACATAAATGATTTAAAATTATTATTAAAAAAAATATATATGCAGAGGATGAGATATTCTTGTAGTTCTACGAAAAGGTTAATTTATAGAAGGTAGATGATGAGTACATAAAAGTGTATGAATATTAAGATTTAAATTCATTATTTTACACCTTTATTATATTTAATTCCTTTAAATTATGCATATTTCTAGTCTTTAGAATAAATTTTAAGTTGTTGGTAATTTGTGTTTATTTTTATCTTTGATGCAGTGATAGTAAAAA
>JAWDEX010163120.1:0-17882 GCA_035221805.1 Trichilia hirta | reverse complement strand
GTGTGTCATATTTTTCTTTAATCTTGTTCATCTACATGGTTTCTGTTGCCCATGTGAGAGATAATTTAATGCAACAGCAAAGATCCTCGAGGCAGAAGTCTTGTTGGTACCACTAGGACTGTGAAAAAGATATAAAGAGGTTACCATTCCTCTAGAGATGGCACTAAATAGAGACCTATCTACTATATTTTGTCCCACTAATTCCTTAAAAAATTTTAGCCTGAATTTCTAACTGAGACTCCTAGAAGGCTCTAAATAAGTAGTTTCATCATTGATATATATATATATATATATATATATATATATATATATATATATAATCATTTCTCTTTATTTTATTAATATAATTAATATATATGATATTATTTATTAATATAGATTAATGAATATTAAATTTATTTTAGAATATATGACCATATGTATGACATGTGGCATGATTAATTTTTATTTATTTTTCTTTTATTAATTAAAAATTGAACCAATGAAAGGGAAGTAAAGGGCATCACACGTAGGATATTAAATTTGGATAAAAATTGAATTGAAAGAGTTCTTTTCTTCTTTCTTGGTGGGTAACGTACGGTGGTTATGGCTTTGGAAGCCATAACCATTGTTTTTTGAACTTTTTAAAAGAAAACAAAGAAAAATAAAGAGAAAAAAGCGAAGGCATAAATTAAAAATTATTTTCATGATTCTCTTGTCTTTTAATAAGTATTTTAATTATTTTCTAAGTGTAAAAGTTATGAAAAATAGCTTGGTGAAGCTATAAGTGTTCTAAGTCTCCAATTAATATAATTGAAATTATTTTTAACAATCTAGTATGTAGATATCTTTGGAGGTAAGTGGGAGACTACTTGTTGGATTTCAATTGAAGTTAAGAAGGTATGCGTTATGTTTATATTGATAAATTTGTATAATCCTTTGATTACTTAGGTAAAATTGAAAAATTTTGCATTAGTTAACCATATGATGATCCTTATATGTATGACATGCTAAATCCATCTTTAACCTTAAAGTTATGTATATATTATTGGTAATTAAATTGAGTAACTATTAAAAATAAGTATCTTTTGTCAATGATAGATAATCTCTTTGATCAATTACAAGGTGCCAGTGTCTTCTTTAAGATTAACTTGTGGTCAAGATATTATCAGTTAAAGATTTGAGATTATAACGTAGCCAAGACAGTATTCAAAATTAGATATAGACATTATGAGTTTCTAGTAAAGTTAACTAATACTTTAGCTCCATTTATAAACCTTATAAATAGAGTATTTCATTTATACTTTATTAAGTTTGTGATTGTCTTCATCAATGATGTTCTAGTATATTCAAGAACCAAGAAAGAGCACGTTCAACATTTGAGAAAGGTGTTATAGGCCTTATAAGAAAGAAGACTGTACACTAAATTCTTTAAGTATGAGTTTTGGCTTATTAAAGTAGTATTTTTAGGTCATATAGTGTTAGTAGAAGAAATATTTATAAACTCTTAAAAAATTAAATCAATAGTGCAGTTAAAATGGTCAAAGAATGTCACTAAAATCAGAAGTTTCTTGAGATTAACAGGTTATTACTAAAGATTTGATTATTGGCATCTCTATTAACACGATTAATAAGAAAAAAATGTGAAATTTGAGTGGGATGAGCAGTGTGAATAACATGTTCAGGTATGGAAGGATTGGCTC
Source organism: Trichilia hirta (assembly GCA_035221805.1). NCBI lineage: Eukaryota > Viridiplantae > Streptophyta > Magnoliopsida > Sapindales > Meliaceae > Trichilia > Trichilia hirta. The sequence goes on along the minus strand of JAWDEX010163120.1, from coordinate 16,200 downwards.
ATCACTGCTCTAATTTTAACATTTTTTACACTGAGAGATGGATATGTGATATACAACGAAGCCTTTAAACAACGACTTAATTGTGTATTGATGCAAAATGGGAAGGCAATTATTTATACTTTTAATAATTGAAAAGCATGAAGTTAATTACACTACCGAAGATTTAGAACTTACCACTATAGTTTTTACACAAGATTTTTAAAAATTACTTGTACAAAAAATAGTGTCAAATATTTACAGACTATAAGAGTTTAAAGTATTTACTTACCTATAGAGAGGTGGATTTAAGGTGAAGGCTATGGTTAGAATTAATTAAAGATTATGATCTTATAATTGATTATCACCCCGGTAAAGTTAATATGGTGGCAGTTGTATTAAGTAAAAAATCATCAGTCATATTGACACATGTGAGATCGACTTATATGCCACTACTTTTATAATTGAAGAACTTAAGAGTAATCTTGTATTATGATCATAATAAAGTAATGATAGCTAACTTTGTCGTGAGACCAATCTTGGGAGAGCAAATTCGAGAAAAACAGATATAGGATAAAGAGTTAGTTAAAGTTTGTCAAGAGATTCTAAGTGATAAATAGGATAATTTTTACTACACACAAGATAAAATCTTAATCATAAGAGAACGAGTTTGTGTCCCTAAGAATGATGATTTAAAAAGAGCAATTTTAAAAAAGATTAATTGCTTTGCTTTTATCATGCATCTAGGCAGCACGAAGATGTATTGAACCAACAAAGAGAATTACTGGTGGTTAGGTATAAAGAAAGACGTAGTAGGGTATGTGGCTAGATTTATGGGATATTAGTAAGTAAAAGCAAAACATTATAAATCGGTTAAAACATTTCAACCTTTTTTTCGATCTTCGAGTGAAAATAAGAGCACATTATAATGAATTTTGTGATTAGGTTATCATTCATATAGGTAGAGAATAATACTATTTGGGTTATAGTTTGATTGATTTACTAGGTTAGCACACTTCTTACTAGTTCACATTAAGTATTCTATAGAGAAGCTAGCAAGATTGTATGTAATAGAGATTGTGAAGCTGTATAGAATACCTATAACTATTATGTTAGATCGAAATTCTTATTTTACATCTCGATTCTAGCAAAAACTTTAAAAGGCAATGGGTACCACCTTAAACTTTAGTCCAATTTTTTACCCACAGATAGATGGTTAATCTGAGAGAACCATATAGATGCTTAAAAATATATTAAGAGCCTATTTATTAATTTTTAAGACAATTAGGATGTTCATATACTATTGGTTAAATTTGCTTATAATAACAGTTATCAGCCAGTATAGGCATGACTCCATATGAAGCATTATATGAAAAAAAGTGTAGAACCCTAATTTGTTGGGATAAGATGGGTGAAAGAAAGTTTAAAAATATTGAATTGATTAAGATGACCTCATAAAAAGCGAAAATAATATTTTAGAGATTGAAAATAATTTAAGATGGGCAAAAATTTTATATTGATAATCAAAGAAGAATTCTTGAGTTTGATGTAGGTGATGATATTTTTAAAAATATCATTTTAGAAAGAAGTGATACAATTCAAAAATTGAAGAAAGTTTCATCTTAAATACATTAGGCCTTTTAGGATCACTGAAAGAATCAATCTAGTTACTTATCGGCTAGAATTACCACCAGAGATGAAAAAAATCCATGATGTGTTTCATATGTCGATGTTGAAAAAATATATTCCAGATCTATCCCATGTCATTAGATCTCTACCAATCAAACTTTAAGAAAATTTAAACTATAAAGTTTAACCAGTAGCCATCTTGAATTAACAAGAGCGAGTTCTAAAGAGTAAGGTGATTATCATGGTAAAGATTTTATGGCGAAGCACTACAGTTGAAAAAATAATATGGGAACCTAAACATCAAATATGACAATGTTATCCCTATTTATTTCATTGATCAAGTATATTGAATTATAAGTGTTTTGACCCATCCCTTATGTTTCATTATAAATTTCATCTTAAATAATGTGTTATATCAAATTTTGAGGACAAAATTCTTTTAAGGGGTTAAAGCTATAAGACCATATTATTAATTAGGGGTATTTTAGTCATTATACTTTAAAAGGCATTTTTATCATTTTTAAAGATATATATTTGGGCATTAATGATTGTCAAAACCATATTGGTGAATAAAAAGTGTTCTGTAAAAATTTGAATGAAATTAGTTGAGTTTGGGAAAAATTTCTTTAAGAAAATCATTATGCATCCAAGTACTCAATAGTAATTTAGCTATATTGAGATCTAAAAATCTTTGAATTAGATGAATATTAATATTTATAAAGATATCAAATAACCTATAATTTTTATGTTAACTAATATTTTTGATTAAGTCATTTTCTAGTCCAAAATAATGAATTTCTAAAACTTAATTGATGATAGTGAGTCTCTGTTAATCTTTTAGTTTTTAGGCCATAACTTTTTATAAAAAAAATCAAATGCAATGACTTTTAAATCATTGAAAAGATAAAATAATAAGCTACAATTTTATATTTACCACTAAGTCTGAATCATATATTAAAAGGATTAAAATTGATGATGAAAAAGATGTTAGAATAGAGACTTCAGCAAGGCTAAGGTATCGACACTTTCCCATCGACACTTTCCCACCTTAAAAAGTAAAGGTGTCAATAACTAGACCAAAGGTGTCAATGTCTTTACTAAAGTATTAATACTTGGGCTAGAAAATAGTCATTTTGTGAAAAAATTGACACTCAGACTAAAGGTGTTGATACCCTACTAAAGGTGTTGATATCGTCACTTTTTAACAAAAAAAAATCATATTCTGATTACAGGAAACAAATATCTAACTTATAAAAAGATTATTTTACCTAATTTAAATTCTTTTTTCTCTATTTCTTTCATATTTTTAAGGTTAAACTAGTTTTTTCTTTATTCAATCTCATGTATATGAAATTAAATGGGTAGAATCACTTATTTTTCATCCTTCATTTGTTAGTTTTCTTGTGGTTTTCGGAGAACTCATTTACAATGCTTACCCATTTTATTTTCCTTTAATTTCTTCATTATCTAACCAATTAAATTCTTATTTCTTACTATAAAACCATAATATTCAACACTTTCTATATGTGGCAAGCAATATTTTTATATTTAACTAAAGATTTAAGTAGAAAAGAGAAGTTAGGATTTATGGAAAATTTGGCACTTTTCGTATTTGGGCAATAATTCAACTTCTTCAACTTTAAATAATCAATTAGTAAGATTTTTAACTCATTTTAAGTCTGATTTGTAGTTTAATTAAAGTTGAAACTTAAGGTTAACTATCAATTAGGAAATTTTAAGATTTAGGCTTTAATTGACCAAATTGAATATGAATTTAAAGAATTTAGTTAGAAAATATTGAATTAATAGATTAAATATGTGAAATTGTAATTTTGGTAAAAATCAAGTAGACGGGTACTATTTATATATACTATTCATCCAAATTAGATTTTTTGAAAAATTATTGTATAATCATTAGATTTATATTAGAATAAGAATTGCAATATATGACAGGCTATGAGATTTTAATTGTTAAAAACCAGATAAATGCCTAAAATATAATTAATTTTAATATATTAGATTCAATGAAGGCATTTTAATATATTAAACATATTTAAAGCCTCTAGATTATATTAAATTCTATTTAGCATATAAAATTTATGAAATTATTGGCATATGTATGATTTAGACATCGAAAAATCGAGTAGCAAGACAATGAGGCACGAGAATTATAGGAAATATATACTCTCCAAGTGGAATTAGTCCCATTTCTTTTTATTTTTCATAAAGTTGATTTAAAAAACTTAACTATATTTTATATACTAGGGTGATAGAATTATTTTTATATAATTTGAGATTACTTGGATTTGTTAAGTTTTGATTATTTTATATTATTTTATACACTAGGGTGATAGGGTGATGGATATATATGTTATTTTGATCGATTTGTGAATTGTGATTTGTTAATGATTTACAGATAAGTGTGGTCGGAGGCTAACTTTGATAATTATATTTTAATGTTATAATAAAAACCTTGATGATATGTAATATTTATGATATTAGATTTCATTATTTTTATACATAATTGATTTTATGTTAATTTTAGTTCAAGAGCTATTTGCTACGTATTTAATTTAATTTATGATATTAAGATCGAGGAGGCTATAGCTATGAAGGCTAAAACTATAATTACAAAGTTAAATAACATGGGATAGACTGAGGTAGTGGTCATCAAGGTAAGTATATGTGCCACTGGGGCTGGTATAAGAAAGTTAATGATCTCATTTATAATAAAGTGGCCTACTAAACAAAAATATAAATGACAGTTATATGTGAATTTATAGATTACTCTAGGCTAATATTGGTGAAAGGCCTAATGTTTAAAACAAATGCAAGCATTTATTTATTTTACTATGTAAACTAAATTTTATTAAATATTTCATTGTTTTAATTACATGAAAAATTCATTGACGGCTTGAATTTATTCTTAGTCAGAGCAAACACTGAAGAAAGAGACCTGGTCAATGATTTTGACACTAGCTTAAATTTTATTAAATAAATTGACTTTATAAAATTTTTAAATATTTTTCTAACATGTTATATTATAAAAATTTTATATTATATATATAAAGTTACATAGTATATTTTTATATATTCACCCTATAACGTTTCAGTTTTAGGAGATCAAAAACATGATAGTGAGTTTGTTAGTGATGGTGATCGATTAAAGGTTTAGATTCTACTAGCATTATTCTTGCTATTGACTCATTATCCAGTTAAGTTATCTCTTAGAAATATTTAATAAATTTTTATATGCACAAGTATATATAAATTGAAAAGAATATTTTTTTTAAATGATATGATTTGTATGTAAATTACTTTTATATTGTATAAAAAAATAGTTTGTAAATGTTTTAGAGAAACGTATTTATGTTAAATGTTTTATGAAATATTTTGAGATAATACTTTAAAGTATATAAATGTTATTATATAGAGAATAAGTACTTAATAAGCCTAACAAGCCTGAAATATATATTCAATTGTTACGTGTGAACTCCACATATAAGGGTGTAACATTAGTTATGATTGGGTGGTCTATCTTAAATGAATCTATGTAAGCCCTTTCGTTTTGTATAAAAGCTTTCTTAAATATGGCCTCTAACATAATTCCAAACAAGAGATCTCATTCATTGAATACATTCAAAGGCTAAGATCATTATTTGAAAAAAAAAAAAAACACAATTATTTTTGTTTTTTAGATAATATTTCTTATCTCAAAATAAACTTTATAAGATATGACAAATAAATTAATATGTATTTATTAATAATATTAATGGGAAATTTTATACCAATATTAACACCCAAATTAACTGATAGCCAAAAAAATTATTATACTTAGGATAGTACCAAATCCAAATTCAAGAAGTTTTTGATTCTTATAGCTCAAGTTGTACTTATCTTAATGGATAAATTTTTAACTAAAATCTCCAGCATCTAATTTCACAAAACAGAAGGCAATTTATCAATGGGCTAAAAAATTTAGGCAAAAATTAAGATTTTTTTAAATATAATAAAATTTTTTGTAATATAGTAAATTTGAATATTGACATTGGTACGAAATTTATATAATAAATAAAATATGTATCATTTGTAAAATTATTTATTATATTTATTTATTATTTAATAAATATATGACACATCATTTGAAATGGACTCTTAAGACAAAAATTATCGGACGGATAATAATATTTCATATTTCAATTGTTAAACCGTCAGTCACTCTTCTCTGTCACGCCCTCCTAGTTTTTGTGTAATTCCATTCTCTCCCCATTTTGTGCTATTCACTTAATCAATTATTAGGGACATAACGACGACGAAAGCGAATGAGAGAAAATATTACGGTGAAGCGTTGACAGTTGGACATGAAAGAAAGGGAGAGTAAATGAAATTATGCGTGTTTGTCCTTTTCAAAGAATGATGTCAGGCCATAAGTTTTAAGATAATTTTTTAATTTTTGAGTTAATATAATTTTGTGATTAAATTTAAATTTTATATAATTAATATATTATAATTAATTTACATATAAATTAAGATATCAATTATTTTTAAAAAATAATATAACGAGTTAAAAATTATGCAAAAAATTTAGTCAATTAAAAATTAAGATATATTGGTCCAACTCTGTTTTTATATATATATTCACCAAATATTTTATATATTATTGTAATTATAAATTATTATTACTATTACAATAACAATGATGATTAGTAGTATTAGAAATTTCAATTTGTATCATAAAATGATAATGAAGTTTTTATTAACAGAATATTAAGATGGAAAAATTAATTATTTAAAAATTACAAAATTTATTACTTAATTAATGAAAGTTATATAATCATTTAAAATACAATTGAAAATAATTTTTAAAATTTTAAATTATTATTTTGTTTGTGCAAAGCTTATAAAGTATGGTCTATTTGTATGAATTGAACTTATATTTTTAATATTATTTATGTCAAAACTTTCATTGACATCACAGAAATTTTAAAAGGGTGGTTTATTCCCATTTCCCACCTCCATTTTTCTTTTTTGTAACAATAACCCATTTAATTAATAAACTCTCCTAAAGATTAAAAATTACAATATTTTATAAATTAATTTATAACATAATTCTATTATAAATTAAAATAATTTTTTATATTTTAGTAATTACAAAACTTTTAAACAAAACGTCAATTGCCAATGATTGTTTATTATCATTTTTTGTTTTAGTGTTTATCACATTCAAATTCTATTGATAAAATTTTTATAAAAATTATAAATATAAAATAAAAATTTAATTTAAAAATAATTTAATTGTATATTTTTAATTTGTCACTTCAATATATTATATATACTGAAATATATATTTTGATTTAAAAATTTTAAGGTGCATAAAACATATGGTATAAAAGATTTTTTAAATTAATAAATACAATATTTTAATTATTATTTATTATTTATACTTGTTTTATTAAGGATAAAAGTTAATTATCAAAATATTTAATTAGGTGGGATGCAAGTACGAAAAATAAAGGGGAATATAAACAAAAAAATATTTGGAAATGACAATTAATTTTTATATTATTTTAATAATTTATTATAAAAAATTATTAATACTAAAATTTAAATTTTTTTTAAAATTATGTAATTAAAAAAATATTATCTTAATATATGATAAGATTATTTTTAAGATTATATAAATTAGTTTGTACAATATTATAATTTTTATAATTTTAGGAGATTTTGTAAATTAAATGATGTGTTATTAAAAAAATGGGTTGTCAATATCACCAACCATTTTAAAAACAACAATGGATAAGAGTGATGCTACGTTTAGATTGCGCAAATACTAGTTTGTCCAAATGAAAATTCGTATTGTGATTGGAATCTGAATTTTAAGCAACTCGCACAAATTCGGTTTGCTACCCGTATTTTATTAATATATATATTTTATAATTTTTAATTAATAAAAAATTAAATAATCAACCAGCGTTGATTGCACTGGTCAAAATTTTTCGATACTACTTTACGTTAAATTTAATATTATTAAAAATTTCGATCAATTTTTTGCACAATAATACTATTATAATTATTTTACAACTAATATTTTTTTATAAATTTTAAGTTAAAATTTAATTTCAGATTTATAAAAAGTAATTAATTTTACAATAATTATAATAATATTATTGCATAAAAAATTAAATAATAATTTTAATTATATCAAATTTAATATAAAATAATATCAAAAATTATTGAAAATAGGTGGTCAAAGATAATAATCGGTGATTGTGATATTCAAATTTATTTCGAATTCGAATATCTGGAGATCTGCATGCACTAAATTTAGCCCACATTCACGTGTATTTAAATTCGAATTTTGGCCAAAATATTGAGTTTGGTATCATAATTATTCGTCCCAGTGTCGGATTTTTATCATCCTAATGATACTACCATCCTTCCATATTCTTGATGAAATCTTATTTTTTTCAAATTATAGACTTATACTTCCAACTCATATTAAATCCAAATTATGATCCAACCAGACCCAACACATATCATAATATATTTAAATTTCAAACGCTTATCACTCCCAATTAAATAAAATCTATCTTGTCTATTATATAAGCTGATTGCAAAATAAAATTATTTATTTTTCTATTTTTAAAGTTAAATTCAAAACTCATTTGACATAGATATTGAAGGAAATCAACCTTCGTTTTTACAATATCCGCTAGTAATTAGCTATATAATTTCATTTTATATTCCCTTTGACATAGAGAGATAGAGAATCATATCAATTCGGTTTTATAAACAAAGATAAACCAGATCAAATCGGTTTTGTAAACAAAGAGAAACCAGATCAAACCGGTTTTACAAACAAACCCACACCACACTGACGCTCAGTATTATTTAAGGCATATACAACTGCCAGAATGATAATTATAATTAACAAACTTATAATTTATTCATAATTAATTAATTAATTAATAAAGCACACTTAGAACAGGTGATGGTGCCTCTTTCCATGAGCTTCCTCTTCTTCTTTCTTGGCTTCTTTCTTCTCATGGTGTTCGTGGAAAGCAAATCCACCCGATCCAACGGCTGCGGCTGCCGCGATCTCCTCCTCTATCTTGTGCTGGTGAGCATGCTCAGGGTCTTTTTCTGCCTTGTGCTTCTCATGCTGATCATCAAGTTATAATTAAAATAAAAATTAATATTTCTTCTTTTTTTAATAGAACTAAAGAAAACACTAGTTTATTCCATGAAACAATCACTCTTGCTCTTTATCTAATACTTACATATTTTCCTGCTTTTTCTAAAAAGTATTCAACATTCCTGCGACGAGAAATTTTGTTGTATTAAATTTGCTAAATCAAAAAGATATTTTTTTTCTTACTCTGTAACTCCGATTCTGATCAAACTCTTCGATCCTCCAAACGTCACTAAATCTGAACGCGTATAGAGTATTATAGATTCAATCATTATCACGCACTTACTTATCAGTTATAGCTTACGTAGAAATAACAATCAGCCTCAGGATCAAATCCAAAATCTTAAAATTAAAGACTACGTTATTTTACCGTTTTAACTGCGCCCTTCGGAGTAAATAAAAAAGATATTGAATACTTTTTTATATTAATTAGTCAAAAAGCACGAGAAAAAAGGGTCATTTAGCATTTCATAAAACTGAAGACATGCTTTCAAAATTCGGAAAACACTTTAAAAACTGAACAGAAGCAAAAGCACTTACAAAAGGAAAACATAAACAAAAACACTCAAAAACAAGAGAGAAGCAATTGATGAATAAAGTTTTATACCAAAGCAAAAGCTCCAGCAGCAGCAGTTCCAAGTTCTCCCAGGTGTTCAAGATGCTTGTGATGCTTCTCCTCCTTCTTGTAGTCAATATCATCCACTTTCTTATCATAACCACCGGACGCCGAGTAATCTGCAGTCTCGGAGTAAGCGGTGGCCGACTCAGAGTAAGAGTAAGGGGTGTCAGAGTAAGCGTTGGCCGACTCAGAGTAAGCAGAGCGGGTGTTGTCGGAGTAGCCGGAATCCTCAAAACGCTTCTCTTCGTCCTTTTGGTGGAAGAGGCCGTGGTGGTGGTGTTTTTCCTGAGACATGATGAACTGGAGAAAAATACGAGAGAACAACACTCGGTGAAGAAATGATGGAAGTATATATTTTGTGATTAATGGTGCGTTGGTGATGATCGTTAGAGAGATGAGGGGTTTTATTTATAAGTGTTTCTTTACTACCATCTACTTTAGATATTATGGGTGACATTAAATGCTGTTGATTGTCGGTTTCGACTTATTAATTTAATTTGTGGATCGGATAATTAAACATGACTAAACTTATATTTGTTCTGGTGGTGATTTTCGTCTACTTCCAAAATAAATTTAAAAAAAATATTTAGTATCACTAATTTTTATCGAAATTAATACAAATAATTTTATATTTAAATTTTTTTTTCTTACAACGGTTATTACTGTTTAAGTTATAATAATACAATACTAAATGGTCTTCGGATTAAAACACTTTCTATATAAATTATATTGAAGTTATATTGGTATCATATGTTATATAAATTTGTACAAAAAATTCATATAACAAATTTGTATGCTTACTTAATGTTGTAGCAAATTCTCGTATCATCAGGAATAAGTTTAAAGAAGCGAAAGCTTATCTAAATTCATGACATTATTATAAAATTGCAGAATTTTAGTTATAAATTTTATAAAAATAAATACAAAGATTAGGATTCTCTTTTGTTGATAAGATAACAAAAGAGTATCTTTTTATATTAGTACGAGGGGCCATAACTCTAATGGGTATAAAAAATTCTAAATCATTGGGTAGCATATATTGTTTATTTTTATTTGCTCTATTATTGAATAAAAATAAAGTATGATCTTTACACATATTAAAAATTATATTTAACTGAATATATAAAAGTCTAGTTTATTTTAATAATATTAGACCATTTAAATTGAGCTTAATTTAATTATGATAACTTGAGATATATAATTATTAATATATATTAACTCATATAATTTAATTAAGATCTAATAATTTTTTACTTGAATTATATATGTCACCTTGTAATTATATATCAAAATAATCTTATAAGTACTCAAAATTTTGCTATCATTATCAAATATATCCCTAAACAATCAATTCCATCAACTATACTAACATAGGATTAAAGCAGCTTCTGTTATATTTAATTATAATTAAACCTATCACTAATCACGTCTATTGATCTAATCGAATGATTTGGATCAAGCATCGATGTGTAGTATAAAAAATGCATGCAATATAATTTAAAATGTTTATTATCAATTAATCTAACTTTTTATACTTTAGTGAGATTATTTTGAAATAAGTTTCGTGGTAATTCAAATAACTAAATAACTTAATATATTGAATATTTTAGTATTGAATATGAATACAATATTCATAATTCATAAAATAACTTTAGCTAAATTTAACTGTAACAAGTATTATACTCTTAAGAGATATTAACCCCATATAAGTGATGCGTTCATAAAAAGATCTTAAATGATAATTGCTTAGTGAACAGATCCACAATCATAGAGTTGCTCTCAATATATTTTATAAATACTTATCCATTTATATGTCAAAACAAGCTTTTAGGAGTTGGAATATCTTATTTGATGAAACAGTCAAAGCATTTGATTTTATCAAAAATTTGAATGAACCTTGTATTTATAAATAGATTAAAGATCATGTGATTACGTTTTTGATATTATATATAGATGATATATTATTAATGCGTAATGACATGTGTATGATGACATAAATCAAAGTTTGGCTATTCAAAATGTTTTTCATAAAAAATTTAAGTGATGCAACTTATATTCTCGATATTTGTATCTATAAAGATAGATTAAAGGAGATAATTAGATTATCTTAAAAATTATACATTGAAAAGATGTTCAAAATATTCAATATAGAAACCTCAAAGAGAGGTTTTCTATCATTAAATCATGGTCTTTATCTTTTAAAAGATATGGGTCTAAAGGCTGATAAAGAACGACAACGAAAATATAGTGTCCCATATGCATCAATTATAGGTAACTTAATATACGCTATGCTATGTACAAGAATTAATATAACTTATGCAGTATGTGCTACAAATAGATATCATGCAAATTCTTAGAAAAAACATTGGTCAATAGTGAAAAAAATCCTTAAGTACTTAAAAAGGATTAAAAATTTAATTTTAAGTTATGGATCTCAAGAGTTAAGTATTTATGAATACTCAGATTTTGATTTTAAATCAGTTGTAGATGATCAAAAATTTATGTCTAATTTTGTATTTCTGTATAATAAAGGGGTTGTGGGTTAAAAAAGTTCTAAACAAATGATAATAGCTGACTCTACGATAAAAATTAAATATGTTACAGCTTTAAAAGAAATTAAAAAAGAGATTTGGATGCAAAAATTTGTATCTAAACTGGGTGCAATTTCTAACATAGCTTATTCAATAAGAATATTATGTGATAATATAGGTGTCATTGTACAAGTTAAGGAACCACGAGTACACTAAAAATCTAAATATATTTAGCAAAAAATCATATTTTGAGAGAATTTATTAGTGCTGAAAAAATTTTGTTCAGGATTATACTTCAGTAGATAATGTTACTGATCCTTTCACTAAAATGATGATACTGAAACAGTTAGACCAAAATCTTGAAAAGATGAATATAAGATATAACAACGAATGGCTTTAGTACAAGTGAGAGTTTATTGATATTGTACACTCTAAAACTATTCGTGTTGTCAATTTTGGGCACGTTATATTAAATTATTGTTATGATATATATTGTATATATTTTATTAATAAAAAAATTATTTCAATTCATGTGTGTATGTTGCTGCTTCTATTTAATTATATTAATAATAGAATATGCATATAAATCGTCTAAGATAATTGGATTATATAAATTATTTTTTACAAATGTAATATTGACTAGACATTAATATTATAATATAATTACATTGAATGTCTTCAGTGAATATTATGAAATAATATTAGTGTGAGTGTATAATAGTTATATCATTAAGATATTAATATAGAATAAAAATTAGAGAACTATTATTTGAATGTGACTAAAGTTATGATCAATCATATGAAAGTATGTTATTAATGATTTATTATATGATTATACTAGTTTGTTTATTACTCGTTAGACCTTAGACATTATAGTTGTTAATCGGTATAAATGCACGTGATTTATATAGTATATAAATACGAGACTAATCACATCTTATATAAAAAAATCAATTTGATCATGTGTTATTTATATTAAAAAATAAATGACTATCAGATAAAATTCGTTGACTCGATACAAAGAATTTTAAGGTACCATTAACTCGGCACAAATTCGAATTTCCGATCTAGCATTAGTAAATGGCGAAAAATAAAGTCTTTTGCCAAAGCATAAATGTCATATAAAGTATTTATTGTGACAAATTTAATTTGTATTGACTAATTATCTGCAAATAACTAAATTTAAAATTTTGACATTTGTAAGCTCTAATTTAGTTGAGATTAGACGAACGAAAGGAGATTATTCATATAAAACCTATAATTAGTTATAAAAAAGTTCAATAAAGTTTTTTTCATTATAATTTAGGGTTATGACACGTTACCAGATTAATCATAATTGTTAAAAATTCAAATGATTTAGAACGAGATCAATGAGATCAATTTTAATTCATAGCTAATATTATAATGAATCTAAGAGATTACAATACAAATTTTAGATTATCTTTATTATTAAAGAGAGTAAATAATATTTGCAGGAGAGTTAGAACTCTTTGAGATATTATTTGACCGAAAAAATTATAAATAATTTACATGTTAAATAGTTTAACGACTTGAGAGTTTAAGTAAATGACTCAATTGTAATTTAAAGTAAGTTATAGTATTTTATAAATATTTAAAAATATAAATATAAATAAAATTAAAATAAATTTAATGAAAATAAGTTTGATAGAATTAGGGTTAATTTATAATTTTTTTAAAATATAAAAGTTTAAGTGATATTTTGCATTTACTATTGAAAAACTTGCTGAACAAACTTTAGAACTCATTTATCTTTGATCAAAAGGACTATAGGTACTTTAGTAAATGAAGAAAAATATAAATATGGTCATTTTCTAATTTTTAATTGATTTTTTTGATAATTATCAAAAATTATCAACAAGCCTCAATTCTTTCATCTCTCTAAAATTCGACCAAGTAAGGAGAAACCATAAAGGATTTTTTTTCTTAGAGATTTTGAATTTTCAAGGTTAATCTCTTCATTTCTAAGCTAATTATTAGTTTAATTCTATGTATTATAAGTTAATTTTGCGAAAATTAATGAAAATTACATGTTTAAATGCCATAAACCCTAACTTGCATAAATCCTTCTAATCAACACTTATAATTTTAGTTGTGAAATGATATAAAAGGGGATAGAATTATATTCAGTAACAATTTTATAATCTTGTAATTTTAAATTCATTTGGTCGTCTTTTACTTTAGGTAGAAAAATATTTTTTTAATGATAAATTTCTCTTTTCAATTATTTTACAGATCTAATACATTCTTATCCTGTGAGATATTAAGCCTTTAGACTTTTATATAAATGATAAAGTAAAAAAATTATAGCGATCGATTGATCCTGTAGAGATGATTAGTTTTCCTTTTTGATAATATCATCTAATTTAAGGGCTTGTAAATTTATTCTAGCATCTAGGATTTAAGAAAGATACTTACTACTTTTAATAATATCAAGAGTAATAATTTTTAAATTTTTATTAATAAAAAAATTATTTTAATTTATGTGTATATGTTACTTTTTCTATCTAATTATACTAATGATAGAATATACATATGAATCGTCTAAGATAATTAGAGCATATAAATTATTTTTTTATGAATATAATATTGACTGAACATTGATATTATAATATAAGCACACTGAATGTCTTTAGTAAATATTATAAAATAATATTAGTGTGAGTGTATGATAGTCATATTATTACGATATTAATATAGAATAAAAATTAAAAAACTATTATTTAAATGTAATTAAAGTTATGATCAATCATATGAAATTATGTTATTAATGATTTATTATATGATTTTACTAGAATGTTTATTACTCTTCAGATCTTAGACATTATAGTTGTTAATCGGTATAAATGCACGTAATTCATATAGTATATAAATACGAGACTAATCATGTCTTATACAAAAAAAATTAATTTGATCATGTACTGTTTATATTAAAAAGTAAATGACTGTTAGATGAAATCCATTAACTCGATACAAAGAATTTTAAGATACTATTAACTCAGTCCAAATTTGAATTTTCAGTTGGATATTAGTAAATGGCTAAAAATAAAGTCTTTTACTAAAGTATAAATATTATACAAAGCATTCATTGTGACAAATTTAATTTGTATTGACTAATTATCTACAAACAACTAAATTTAAAATTTTGACATTTGTAAGCTTTAATTTAGTTGAGATTAAACGAACGAAAAGAGATTATTCACACAGAATCTATAATTAGTTATAAAAAAGTTCAATAAATTTTTTTTTTCATTATAATTTAGGGTTATGGCACATTGCCAGATTAACCATAATTATTGAAAATTTGAATGGTTCAAAATGAGATCAATTTTAATTCATAACTAATTTTATAATGAATCTAAAATATTACAATACAAATTTTAGATTATTTTTACTATTAAAGAGAGTAAATAATATTTGCAGGAGAGTTAGGGCTCTTGGAGATATTATTTGACAGAAAAAATTATAAATAATTTACGCATTAAATAGTTTAACAACTTAAGAGTTTAAGTATATGACTTAATTGTAATTTAAAATAAGTTATAGTATTCTATAAATATTTAAAAATATGAATAAAATTAAAATAAATTTAATCAAAATAAGTTTGACTGAATTTAGGGTTAATTTATAAATTTTTTAAAATATATAGGTTTAAGTAATATTTTATATTTACTATTAAAAAACTTGCTGAACAAGCTTTGAAATTCATTTGTCTTTGATAAAAAGACTAGAGACAATTTAATTAATGGAGAAAAATATAAATATGGTCATTTTTTAATTTTTAATTGCTCTTAATGCTCTCATCTCTCTAAAATTCGGCCAAGTAAGGAGAAACCGTAAAGGATTTGTTTTCTTAGAGATTTTGAGTTTTCAAGATTAATCTCTTTATTTTTAAGCTAATTATTAGTTTAATTCTATGTATTTTAAGTTAATTTTGTGAAAATTAATGAAAATTGCATGTTTAAATACTATAAACCCTAACTTGCATAAATCCTTCTAATTAACACTTACAATTTTAGTTGTGAAATAATACAAAAGGGGACAAAATTATATTTGATAATAATTTTATAATCTTATAATTTTAAATTCATTCGCTCGTCTTTCACTTTAGGTAGAAAAATATTTTTTTGGTAATCAAGTCTCTCTTTTAAATTCTTTTTGCAGATCTAATAGATCCTCAACAGTGAAATATTAAGCTTTTAAACTCTTATGTAAATGATAAAGTAGAAAAACCA
>JAWDEX010163109.1:0-17883 GCA_035221805.1 Trichilia hirta | reverse complement strand
ACCCACAATCATGTGTCAAAGTGTGTATGTGATAAGAATGGCTCATAAAACTCTTGTGTAATAAGTTTATGAAGAAATAAATAATAAAAATGAGAATTTACAAAATTTAAATAACTCAAATAGAAGAAAACAACAAAACCTTATTATAAATTTAAAATATATAATAATAATATTATTAAAATGCGTCTCAAAGATCAGGAGAAGAAGAAATAACCCCTTACTCAGCCATCCATATAGAAGTCGGACGCTTGCTTCTTTTTTACAATACAATTCTAATATCATTTAATATTAACTATCCTTACCTCATTTAATATAAGACATTATTTTAACGTATTAAAATAAAAAGATAAAGTACTGAAAATATTACCTGAGATAGAATTTTTACACAATGAAAATCTGCAGCAAACAATATTAAGTATTTACAAAATTTACAGAGGACAAAATCGGGTTATGACAGTTAAGGGGCCTAAATGATAATTTATAATTAGGGCCTGAATGATATTTTACAGTTCAAGGGCCCCTATGATATTTGTTATAAAATAATAAAACAGAAGCAAAATTATTTCTGCTTTCTCAAAATGCTCATTTTTAGTTGTTTGCCTTCCTTTCCAACTCTTTTACTCTCTCTCTCGAATTGACTAATTAGCAGAAAATCAAATGCATTTGATTTTTTAGAGGCATTACATTATTAGTACTGTACTTCATCAGAAAATCATTAAAGGTTAATGATTATAATTAAATATATTTAATTTATAAAAAATTAATATACCCTAATAACATTATTATTTTTGCTGTATTCTGTGGTATACATATGATCATGCACACACGATAGTGGTATTAGAGCATGATTGTTTGTCAATTGCATGCAGAAATTGGATTAAAATTGTATTTAGGTTAAAATTAATAAATTTAGATTTTGATCTAATCTGGCCTAATTTATACTTATTTTGATATTTTGAGCCAGTAGAAATACATTAAGATGTGTTTCTATTGTATTTATGTTAAAAAATTACTAGAAAAACTGAGTTTTGGGTGATTTTTGGGTCAAAAACAGTAGAGTAAGGATAGCTGTCCAACAGCTATCAGGCTTGTGTAAGACATGCGCATTGTGGGTGTGCTAGCAGACTAGACGCATGCCAGCATGTTGTGTACACAAAGCTCGTGAGGGTCGTGTATGGAGCATGCGCGCTTAGCTCGCAAGAGGCGCGTAAAGGTCGAGTGGGGTGCGCGGGCAGATGGCATGCATAGGTGCTAAGTGCACCCCTGTTAAGTGCACTCACCCTCCTGTTAAGTGCAACCCTAGTTTTAATTTTCACCCTAATTTTTTTTCGAGCTTTCCAATTTGATTTTTGGATATTTTTTAGTCCTAATTTGTAAAATTTAAATTTTAAAAGATATTTTCTTTGAAAAATACACCAATGGTTGGTGGACTCTAACGAGAGGCATTTTCGTAATTTTTTCAATTCGACCAAAATGCCCTTTTCAACACTAATGGCTAATTTGATTGGCTTATTTCATGTTTTTTATATTGTATATCGAATATAATTATTAAATTATTTAATATTTTTTTAAAACCCAAATACTTGAACAATTAGACGAATTGGTTCAATAAATTGTCGAAATTATTTTTGACAATTTCAATTTCAATCGTCAAAGTAATTGTTCGTGTGACAAATAATCTAAACTATAGATCAAAAAAATTTATTTGTTTGACAAATAAATTTTGTCGAGCATGTGAATAATATGACTTTTTATGTGAACAGTAATCTAAGCTTAATTTTAAAAATTACTTGCTTATATAATAAATGAGTAAAATTAATCAAGTATAAGGTTATTGTATGACAAGAAAGTGATATTAATAGCTTGGCTATAAATATAGTATTTTATAAAAATAGTTGTAATAAGAGAGAAAGAATTATCATATGTGATGTAAATAATTTGAAGAGGTATTGACTTCTTAAAATTATCATATATTTGCCTCTTATTATAAGATAACTAATAGTTTTTTTACATAAATTTTTTCCTCCAAGATTTCTATTATATAAGGGGTATGGGTTTGTGTGATAGAATTGGGTTACTTAATTCTCAGTAATATTCGAATCTTGGCCAAGATTCTATTATGTGAGATTGGGATAAGAATATTATTTAGAAAGGTGCAATGGTTTGAATATGATTAGTGTAGGATATCAAGAATTCTATCATGTGAGGTGTCTGAAATTAGGGCAAAGAAAATATTAAGTTCTGTATGAGATACAGAAAAGAAAGTGTTATTTACTCATTTGAATTAATTGATCAAGATTTAAGAGGTTGATTAATTTTAAATGAGAATTTAATATCCATTATATTTATTAAAATCCAACAAAACTTTTAAATCTTATTTTAAGGAGTATGAGATTTAAATTAATAGTGGGAGTTAATTTAATTAGTACAATACATGATTATATTCAATTGTTGAATATATATATATGCTTTATATTTGTAATTAAATATACTTATAAATTGTCTTTTTCGTGTATTTTTTAATTTTCTCTTAGTGATACAAAATGTTATCAACAAATGTGTTTCAACTAATTTTGGACAATAATTTGCTTATCGAATCAAATTTGAAGGACTGGTCAAGGAATTTGAGAATTGTTCTCAAATTTAAAAATTTGGATTATATTTCGGATACAGAGATACCTATGTCCATAGAGGTAAATGCACCTTAGGAGGAGCAATAGGCATTTGACAAATGACACGCTGATAATCGTAGAGTATGACTCTACATGTTAGCATATATGAATCAAAAGTTATAGGAACGACATAAGAGTATGCAATCTGCGTATGAGATAGTCAAATTCCTACAAGAGTTGTATGAGAAAAATTCTCGTGTTGTTGAGTATGAGATGTGTGCTATCCTATTTAGTATGAGACTTAGAGAGAGAATGCTGCCCGATAATCGTGTCATTAAGATAATTAATATTCTCGGATAGTTAGATGCTTAGGACATTTGGATGTCCCATAGTCTAATACTGAATTTAATTCTACAGTCACTCTTGCCTAATTTTAGAAGTTTTATTACTAATTTTAATTTGAACAGAATTGAGAGAACTCTTCCTGAGTTGCTCAATGATCTGCATGAGTATTATAAGTAGAATACTAAGGATAAGGGACATAAGGATATCCACATACTACTAGTAGGGCTGGTAAAAGGCCATAGTGCTCATATCAAGGTTCAAAGCTGGATCTTAAGGAAAAAAAAGAAGAAGAAGGCTTTACCTCCTAAATAATCCAGAACAAAATAGCCCAAAAGAAAGTGTTTTCACTGCGGGCAGGAAGGACATTGAAAGAGAAACTATTCTCAATACCTCAATAGTCTTAAGAAGGTTAAGACAAATATGTATAGTAGAGTAACCTCTATTATGCTCTGATACCATCGCCGTGTGTGTGTGATCACATACATACTACAGAACGCAGCAAAAATATATCAGATATTCTAATTTTTTTCAAATTAAACACATTTAATTTATAATCACTAACTTTTAGTAATTCTTTGATGAAGTGCAGCACCAATAATATGATGCCTCTGAAAAATCAAACCCCTTTGATTTTCTGCTGATTGATTAATTTGAGAGAGAGAACAAGAGAATTGAAGAGGGAGGCACAAACTATAAATGAACGCACAAAGAAAGCAGAACATTTTTGCTTTCATTTTAAACATTTTATGAGAAATATTATTGAGACCCTTAAACTATAAAATATTATTCAGGCCCCTAATCATAAAATATCATTTAGGCCCTTCAACTTCTAAAAATTATAAATTAACTCCAAATTCTATTTAAATATATATATATTTATGAAATACTGTGATTTACTTTAAATTACAATAAGATCAATTTTCAAACTCTTATCTCGTTAAATAATTTAACGCATAAATTATTTACGACTTTTGGCCAAATAATATCTTCGATAGTGCTAGCTCTCTTACGGATATTATTTACTTTCTCTCATAGCAAGGATAATCTTAGGATTTATGTTATGACTTCTCAGGTTCATTATAATGTTAGCTGTGAGCTGAAATCAATCTTATTAACCTCATTTCAAACCATTCGTACTCAATGACTATAGTTGACAACTAACAATGTGCCTAGTCCCTAACCCATAATAAAGAAAAACTTCATCAAACCTTATACCCAATTATAGATTTTTTGTGAATAATCTCCTTCTGTTCATTTAATCCCAACCAAATCAGAGCTTACGAATGTCAAAATTCTTAATTCAATTTTATTCGAATAATTAGTCACTATGAACTGAACTTGTCACTATGAACTCTTCGTATGACCTTTTATTCTTTGATTTAAAACTTCAAATTTGGATCGAGTCAATGGATTCTTTTTGATAGTTATTTGCTTTCGATATAAACAACACATAACTAAACCAGATTCTGTGTACAAGATGTGATTAGTCTCACATTTATACACTATATGAACCATGTGCATCTATACTAATAGATAACTATGACGTTCAAAATTTGAGGAGTAGTTGATACACCTATATAATTTAATGATGAATTATTGACATCATACATTTGTGTGATTCACCATACTTTGATCACGTTCAAATAATAGTTCTCTAACTATTATTCCATACTAATGTTCTAATGATATGACTATTATATCACTCGCACTAATATCATCTTATGATATTCACCGAAGACATTTAATTTACCTACTATACAATATCAATGCCTAGTTGATATTATGTCTATAGGAAACAATTTAGATAACTTATTATCTTAGACGATTCACATGTATATTCTATCACTAGTATGATTGGATAGAAGCAGTAGCATATACATATGAATTGAAACACTTTCATTATTAATAAATATGTACAATACATATTTTATAATAACTTAATATAATATGCCAAAAACCAACAACACGAATGATTTTAGGGCATACAACACTAACACTCAGTTCAGATGCTTATTTTAGTGTAGGCTAATTAAGGATTGCCTTGATTTTTCTCTCATTCATACAAATATTGCCATTGCTCGTCTAATGTCCCACGAATAACATTTTTTGTCTACAAAATTTGCATTTTTCTTTCTTTACATAATATTTATGTTCTTGCAATTTACTAAATACTTAAATGCTCAAGATAATCTCAAAATATCTCACTGTACATCATAATAACATTGTGATATACCACTATAAATTGATTAAAAAACTCATACAGCATGTTATTCATGAGATTGCAAAAGGTTACTAGAGTATTGGTTAACTCGAAAGGTATTACTAAGAACTCGTATAATCCATATCAAGTCATACATACTATTTTAACCTCATTTTTTTTCATAATTCTAACTTGCCAATATCCTGATTATAGATCCAGTTTTGTGAAATAAGATGTGGTTTTTGACTTGTCAAATAAATTTATTACATTTGGCACAAGATACTTATTTTTGACTATGAATTTGTTAAGTGCGTGATAGTCCATATATATGAGCAATGAGTCATCTTGCTTCTTTTAGAATAGTACTAGTGTTCTATATAGTACTTTCGAAGGTTGAATATACCTCGCATCTAACAACTTATTAAGCTGCCTCCATAATTCTTCTAACTCACTTGGTGCCGTTTTATAAGGTACTTGAGTAAGAGGTCTTACTCTATCCTCAAGTTCAATATAATGGTCCACCACACATTTAGGAGGTAACTCCTTAGAAAGTTTTAGCGATATCATATCTTTGAATTCATTTAACATAGTTGCATACTCATCAAGCGCCTCATTAATCTACTCTTGCTTGACTTTTACAAGCTTTACTATGTAAGACAATTCTTTCTTCTTCAGGTCTTTATTAAACGATATGACAGATTAGAGTGATAGCCTTGTTCTGCCATTTTCTAAGAATTCATACTTCATAAGTTCTGGTGTCCTTTCTGTAATCAATAAATTTTGTAAGCGTGGCATCACATATGCCATCACACTCACAAAGAATTTTAAATCAAGAATTAACTCAAAATCATTAAGCGAAAGAATTAAGAGCCATACCTTTTTCTCCCTAAAACTAATCTTTAATGTACTTATAGCTACTCTACGCATAACTATATTGGATGAGTTCATAGCTCTTGCTATACATTATGTACCTTTAACTTTCAATTCAAGTCATTATACCTCACACTCAATTATGAAATTGTTGGTGGCACTTATATTCAACATTGCTTGAATCTCCTTCCTGTTTACATAGACCTTTAGATATATTAGACCTCAAAATGACTCATCAATTTATAATGTATTACACTTTTGTTAATGCAATCTGTTTAATTTTGGCATATTAACTTTTGCTTTGGGTGCCTCTTTTTTTTTCAAATGTTGCTATATTAAGCTTGGCTTATTTTGGACAATCCTTTGTCCTATAGGCTTTCGTAGCTTGGCTTGATTAATTTTTTTCTCTTTTTAGCCTTTGTCTTGGGTATTTTTAGCCTTTCTTTTTTTTGTCTTGCCTTTGTTGGCTTTCTTCTACCCGTTTTGAGATTGAGTTTATAGTCAATTAGCCCATCAACTATAGTAATTACTGAAGATAGATCTCTAATGCCTTATCTTCGTAGTTAGTTTGCACCTAATTTTGTAAACCTAAGATAAAATTGAAGAGCTTATCTTCTTTAAATATATTGCAAATATCTAGCATCAGTAAACTAAATTCTTTCACATAGTCCCACACAGTCCCTGTGTTCTTTAGTCTTTTTAATTTTTTTCTAACAAGCCACACTGTATTGCTAGGAAGAAATTAAGCCTTCAATTTTTTCTTCAATGCTTCCCATGTCTGGATGGGTGATCTTTACACCTTAGCATCCTCAATCAACTTTGTACGCTACTATAACTTAGCATCAATCGTAAGACATATACTAGTTTTATCTACTTGCTCCGTAAATAAAATATAGGATGCCTTAAAATACTGCTCAATGTCCCATAAAAAATTTTCTAACTCTTTTATATTTTGTGCCCCTATAAATCCCTTTAACTCAAGCACTTTTACTTTTGAAGGAGTTAGCTTGGCTTGTTGGGGTATGTTTCCTAAAGCTTTCTTGATCACCAGCATCTTGATCTCAAGATCTTTTATTTTTTCATTCAAAGCGTTATTCTCTACAATAAGGTCTTGACATGTAGTGCTTATCCATTCATGACACTTCTTCTCAAGACTTTTGAAAAGTCCCTTTAAATCCACCATCTTGCCCCTCAATGTCACCATCTTTAAAGCTAAGATTTTTTGCTTCAGCGACTATCGAAGAAATATTGGGTGCAGTCATCTCGATAGCTTTCTTTAAGAGATTAAGATGGTCTTTGACGATATTTTTCATCATTTTGTGTGTTACTTATTACAAGTAAGTACAGCTCTACCCTAAACTGTGCTTTTTAACCTAACATAGCTCTAATACCACTTGTCATGAGGCCTTTATTTAGAGCAATAATTTTGTGATACATTGAGCTCTAACTAGACTAACATTCCTAAATTTTTTACTTTTGCAATTATCTTATAATAATAATATTGCACAAGTTTCATACAACGCACCACAACATAAAGTTTATGAATGTACCAACCTTTAACTTTTTATTAACTTAATAAAAAAATTACACAGTTTTAATGCCCAAGCCATACAAGTTTTATTCTCTCTCACACTTATTTATTTTTTTTTTTGTCTTGTGATTCTTTTTTTTTTCTTATCTCGCTAAGAGCCTTAAGTTTATTACAAGTATCTTTTTTATAGTAAAGCCAACACTTTTGGCTTCTTAGGGTTATTGAGAATTCTATTTCACAAGAAATCCGATTTGAAATCAATATCCTTAATTTTTTAGGGTCATAAGAAATTTTAACTCATAAGAAATCCTAAAAGTATGAGACAACTTACTTTCTCATAATTTTGTACCATCAATAATTTTTCTATACAAATTTGTATTTTTGATGTTATCAAACCATATCGCTAACGTTATCATGTCCGTAGCAATCGTGGTTACGGGTTCATAATGTGTGCCCTTTACTCATATGCTTAGCTTAACTTATAGAGGAGTTTTTAAGGTCATACAAGGATTATTGGCCCACTCTTGGCTCCTTCTTGCATATGGGACTTAAGACTCTTTCAGCTGTTTTATTAGAAAGTATAATTGTACTCAAAATAGTGATCAATCCTTGATTTAACTTCTTTAGACATCTAATTAGCCTGATTTTTTGTACAATCTTTTTTTATGTCCTAATGAATATTTTGACATATGTGCAGTACATTTTTTCTCTAGCTTGATGATGTGCAGGAGTTTATATTTTTACTGCCACTCAGTGCCCAACACTCCACACGTATGCTGCTACCCTAACTTGTACATTGTTGCTTCCCCTGACCTCTCTTAATTATTAACTTTACTCATTGTGTTGCATTATCAACATAAATTAATCTATGTTGTGTGTGCCTTTTACACTTACCTCATTTTATATTGCTCTAATAATATAAATAACCTCTTATGACCTGAAATTAAGATCATTCTAACCTCAAGTGCGTCCTTTTAACTTAAGACTACGACAATCTACTAATACCCCTTCGATATAATCACCACATATGTCGTGTCTTTTATCACTTTCACATTCTAAGTGCTTCCCTTCTAGATCTAAATGCAGTAGTGTAGCTGCATTCAATTTTTAAAGTTAGAGGTCGCAATCCACTTTCCGTTTTGAGCAAAAAGTTGGAACAAAAGCACGGTGCATGACAAATTCTACACAATATTCCCGATTTTATTTCAATTCACATTTACAAGTCAGATTAAACATATTTGGATTTTAAATTTTATTTTACTGTTACTCTTTGTCATCGCGTCAATAATCCGGGTTTCTATTAAACAAGATATCAAAGCTTTAAATTTTGCTTGGAATTTGAATCTATAAAGTTCCATCCAAAACAAGGACAAATCTTAAGCTATTTCAAACTAAAGCAAAACTGCTTTAGTGATTTTGTATCGCAATCCGCACGAATAGGATAGCACAGTCATCTATTTTTATGTTTTGTTTTTGAATGCAAAGCGAAATCCTGAGGTGCTTTGGATGCTGGACAGTAGGTGCCGTGTTCGAATCATCGTGGGCCCATTACATAAATAATTCAGAGAACGACAGGGGTTTTAGTTGGGCACACCAGTCCATTGTATGATTTCTGATAAAGTAGTGGTTTATGCTTGGCCAGCAGATTGATACAGTTAGAAATAAAATAATGTGGGCAATTATGGCCAATTCTTTATTGAGCAATGTTTCTTCTATATGTATGGATCAATTAATAAAGAATCAAAACCCTTGTTATCTTGTGAACGCACTAATGTTATATACGGTTTCGTGTTACTTTTGGATTATTTGTGACGGTTCATGTATTTTTTCTTTGCTAATTCCTAGTTCCTACCCACTTATCATTTTTCAGAATCACATAAACCTTTCTCATGTGCCCGGAGCGGAGAGGAGAGGGAAAGAAGTTTGAAATTTAGCAATTGAGAAGTCCTAGGAAATGATTAAGCAGCCCTCCCCTAATGTAGAATCAGTCCAAACCTAATGTTTCTCAAGTAAACAAAACGTGACCCACAATATATTATAATCAAAAGCAGGTGCTGACCTTGGAAATTTTTGGCTTTTCATTGTCGTTGATTGATTGAATAAGAGGGCTAGATAGAAGAACTATAATTCACCACACACGAACAGGTGTGCCCAAATGAACTACTCATCCTTCCTTTAATGCATTTTGTCTAATGATTAGTCACCAAACCACGTGATCGCAGAAATAAAAGACACTGTAGTACTGAAGTCCTATTCTCTGTGAATGATTTCGTCTTTCCCTGGCTCCAAAGTAGCACATTTTATCGGAAAATCCAGTTTCCATTAAGAAGTGGGGTTTGATTGTCTTCCTATATGGCTACTGTTTTTGATATTATCGTCGCTAACCTTCTCTCTAATCATGATCACTATCATAATCTTCGTTTAATTATTAGATAATTATTCCTTATTACCCATCTTGTAAATCTTTCAGAGACTGGTCTACTTCTATGAATATGAATCATACAAGACTGTGTGAACACCGTAACAATTCATAAATGTTCACACTCCTTTCCTCTCAGTCATTAAGAAGGGTTATAAATGAAAGGAACGGAAACATACAAAAATGGTAGATATGTTACCATAAATGAAATGAACTGCCGTATCTTCATGTTCAGATCTAATTTCAAAGTCGGAAACCAAGATCAAGAGATTAGAACTGAATGTTCAAAAATTGAAGTTTCTCTTTGTGGGTCATGTCATACATGTGACTATAAATTCCCTTACGTAGAATTTGTGGAGCTTGTAGTCCAATCTTGGTCGGTTGAAACGGCGATGCAATTCCCTCTGTGTGTGGTTAATCTCTTATAGAATTTTAATTAATACGGTCAAAACAATGGTATAACAGGTAATATGATGCCCTTTTGTAAGGCTTTTGGTTTATGAAAAAAAAAAAAAAGATTGGTACCACAGCCATCTAATTATGCTGGACCAGCCTAGAGACCGTCTTTATAACCGATTGGAATTTTCGAAGCTATTATAAGAAAGAATTGACATCTCGGATTAAGATAATTTAGCCCCATGGGGATTTTGGAGCTGTTACAGGAGATGAGATTCTGAAATCTATTGACTTAGCCTGTAGACAATTCTTGGTTAAAAATTGTGTTTGGTGGCAGCTACTATTGGTCTCCTCTACTACAGATACATCAACAATTACAAAAAATTTTAATTTCAGTACTTTACGTCAATAGATATATGTAATTATTCCCAAATCACATCGTTTCAACTCGAGCCTTATATTTAACCTTTATCATGCAATTATATGGTCAAAAATAGTCATGTCATATTCATACTAGATGGATCTAATTGTTAGCTAAGATGGAAATTAAGAATGTCATGAAAGCAAAACGTAATTAAAAACTGCATGATATCCGCAAAAGCTAAACACAAGTTGGCAAGCAACGGATTAATTGCTAATGGATGACGTTTCCGTATAAGATCGAAAAAAAAGACGTGCTCCACTAATCGCATTTTTTCCCTCCTTGACGTTTAGGGTGAGTGACAGTGGGATAGTTGAGATTCTGATCCGGCTCAAAGAAAGAGAACGAAATTTTGGTAAGGCAATCATGTTATGACCACATTTTCAAAGTTTGTTCAAGGGTTCCCTTGTCCCTCTGAGTTCTCTGATTCCTATTTCCTCTTTTTATATTCTCAATTTGATCTCCAATAAAACTAAAAAGAAAAAAAGAAAAGAAAACTCCCACTATACCCATCAAAACCGTCCGCTTCTTTTTTTTTTCTTTCTTTCTTTAGGGTTTCAGAAATTCCCTTTTTATGGATCTGTAGTAGCTCTGACCGGGATTGTTAGGGAAAGCAAGAAAGTGTATGTGAAAATGGCAGCTGGCAAGTCTACCTCCAAAGCGCAAGCATGGTTCGTAATGACGATTAAATAAATCTCCTCTTCATAATCCACTGAAATAATAATTTCATCGACTGATTTTATTGCAGGTTTTGCACTACTGGATTACCTAGCGACATTGTGATCGAAGTCGATGAAATGAGCTTTCATCTTCACAAGGTCATTTCCATTTTAGAGCTTTTGCATCTTCACAAGTAGAAACAATTCTCTTTGTCATTTTTTTACTGGGTGTGTTTTCTGTGATGGATTCAGTTTCCTCTTATGTCAAAAAGTCGCAAGCTTCACCAACTGATAACGGAACGAGAAAATAATCCTGTCACTGCTTCAAAACAAGAGGAAACCGAAAATGATGAAATCGAAGAGGAAGAAGAAGTTATCTGCCATGTCAACTTACCAGAATTCCCTGGTGGATCAGAGACGTTCGAGATGGTGGCGAAGTTTTGTTACGGAGTGAAGATGGAGCTGTCATCTTCTAACGTTCCTCCCCTCCGCTGCGCCGGAGAGTATCTTGAAATGACGGAAGAGTACGCAGAAGACAACCTCGTTTCCAAGACTGAGAGATACCTTTCTCAATCCGTTTTCAAAAGCTTAAAGGAGTCCATTAAAGCCTTGAAATCCTGCGAAAACGTCATGTCTGTTGCAGAGTCATTAGGCATTATACAGACATGTATAGATTCGATAACTTCGTGTGGTTATTCTGCCGATCCTGCTCTGTTTGGTTGGCCGGTTACCGAAGGGGCATCAACTTCAAATCAGTGTTTATGGAACGGAATTGAAACCGGTCTACATCGAAAGAACACAAGGAACTCAGAATCTTATTCCTGGTTTGAAGATTTATCGCTGTTGAGTTTGCCGTTGTTTAAACGATTAATTTCTCAAATGAAATCGAGGGATCTCAGTGGAGACATTATAGAGAGTTGTTTAATGTTTTATGCCAAGAAACATATTCCGGGCATCTCAAGGTCTACCAGAAAGCAGAGTTCCTCCTCAACAATACCTTCCGATAATGAACAGAGAGAGCTGTTAGAAACTGTAATTGATAATCTTCCGTTACAGAAGAGCAGTTCCACCACATCTACAACTGCTACGAGGTTCTTGTTTGGCTTGCTCAGAGCTGCAAATATACTAAACGCATCCGAATCGTGTCGTTCTACTTTGGAAAAGAAAATCGGATCTCAGCTGGATCAAGCTATGCTTGATGATTTGTTAATTCCGAGTTATTCTTATTTGAATGAAACATTGTATGATGTTGATTGTGTTGAAAGGATCCTAGGCCACTTCCTGGATGGCCTACGAAATGAAGAAAATGAGGCTAACACGGGTAGATCTCCTCCGTTGATGCTTGTTGGTAAATTAATTGACGGTTATCTTTCGGAGATTGCATCGGATGCTAATCTTAAACCGGACAAATTCTACAATTTAGCTATCTCTCTTCCCGATCAAGCTAGACTCTTCGACGATGGCCTATACAGAGCCGTTGATATCTATTTTAAGGTAATAATAACATTTTATATATTTCTCGATCATATGATCGCATAATCTCATGAAATTTATAATATCGGAAGTCAAATTGTAATGTAGAATGAAATATTCGACTGCTTACAACCAATTTGTGTCCTAGGCCCATCCCTGGATACCGGAGGTGGAGCGTCAAAAGATCTGTGGAATAATGGACTGCCAGAAGCTCACACTGGAAGCTTGCACGCACGCAGCACAAAACGAGCGTCTACCGTTACGCGCAGTAGTTCAAGTTCTGTTTTTCGAGCAGTTACAATTGCGTCACGCGATTGCCGGGACACTGATGGCGGCGGAGTCTGTGCCGCAAGAAGCGGGTAGAGCTTCGGGAATAAGACAGGAAGAGGAGCCCGAGGGAGATGGAGTTGGTGTCGCTGAGGTGAACCATAATTCCACGTGGAGGTCTGCTGTCAGGGAGAATCAAGTGCTTCGTTTGGATATGGATAGTATGAGGACGCGGGTGCATCAGCTGGAGAGAGAATGTTCCACTATGAAGAAAGTAATCGAGAGGATTGATAATAAGGGCCCAGTTGGGGGTTGGAGAGGAACATTGACTAAGAAGTTTGGATGCAAATTCAGGACTCAGGTGTGTGATTCACACGAACCAACAGTCATTGAGGCCCGAAGGGGTAGGCACCACCATCATCGACAATAGACCTTCCTTTACCTTACAAAAAATTGGGATCCCTCTCTTCAATTGTGATGTTCCAGTCCATGCACGTTAATGCCGCGTAAAGTCATTTTATTTTATTTTATTTGAATATTTTTGGCCACTTATGTTTTTTTCTCTAAAGTTTGTGCTCTGACTGTGAGATGTCGATAGCAAACAGAGAGGTATAGGGACGAATGACGATTGGTTCGCTCGATTTTTTATTTTATTAAAAGGTGAGAAAAAGTTTTACTTTACTTTGATGATTATAATTAGCCTCTTGCTATTATCTTTTGTGATAATTTTTTTTTAATTTAAATATTATGATAAATATTTTTATTAAATTAATTTTTTTTTGTCTTTTTTATAATATAATAATTATTATATCCCTAAATATAAAATTTAAAATAATTTATAAATTTTTTAGGATACCATAGAAAAGGCAATTGTGAGTTTGATATAACGGGTCCTTGTTTGATCAATTGTTGTCTTGAGTTATGATGATTATGTGTAGGTGGAATAGAAGAATCTGCTTGTATGGAACGTTTTAGTTACTTTGGAAAGTTAAATGAGAGTGTTGTCGCCTACATTGTTCTCCCCTTAATTAAACCAAAGGTGTTTTCAATAGTAAAAACATACCCACTAGCTGTGGAGAAACATGGGAGCACTTACATGGTCCCATCGTTTCCTAAAAGAACCTGTGTTTTGGGTGATGCACCCCTTAGACCGAGGTACAGGACAAATACATAGGACTTTGCGCAGTGTAGTCCTTTGGTTAAATTTTAACTATGGAGTGCACTGAACTTCAAAAATACTAGTTCGATTGTGAATTTGAACTGATGAACTTAACTTAATACAATGAATTAAAATCAAAGTTAAATTCAGAAATTTTAACATACGATAGGACACGAAGGACAAGTTGGCAGAAAGAATTTTAGATTATAATAGATCAAAATATATTTCTAAGAGTCCAAAGATTCCTGTTGGGCAATGATTTTTACTACAAGTTAAAAGTTAAGTCTGTAATCGGAAGATTTTGTAGCTGCTGTAACGTATGAAGTACAAACCCACTATATTAGGGACTAAAGAGGACTGAGTAAAACTTAATTCTTATGGGTACGAAATTCAACCCAATAGGGTTCAAGTTTCAAGTCCGTAAGAAGAATTGAAGCACATGCAATAGAACTTGTTTTCAATTCATAAATAACTCTTTTTATTCCTAGTATAAAATAAAATATTTTATGCTTTTTGTCACGGGCATAAGAGTTTTATTCAGTGGATTCGTCGAGGTTACCTTTCATATGATCGCATATGCCTAACTGATTTTAATTTACGTAGATCTATTTGGAAGTATAGCTTCTATCCTTGCCTAGTCTGTATACTGCAGTTAAAACTCTTTGACTTTTACGTCTAACTGTTCTTAGATTAAAGTCGTCTCAATCATCTACTGGTCCTAACTAGTATACCTCAATATTTTTAGAAGTAACAAACCACTTCACCAATCATACTTTTTCGCACGCATCAGTCAAGTTAATCTGCCCCTTCTCAAATATAATATGCCTTAACTCATAATTGACAACAACACTCCATTTTCGTTCATTAAGTTACTTCTAAGATTTCTTCTATACTTACTCCATACCAGATCCATAGACATGCCAACTTCTCATAGCATAACATCTTTTTCCCATGGAAACCCCTTTATGGCCATGGAGAAATGTGTGGCTCACTGTTGCCTCATTTAATCGCTTGTTTGAGTGAAGTAACGATCAAGTAAGCTTGTGAATTAAGCGTACACATTAACAGGTTTTAGCCTGTCGTGGCCTTGTCAGGAGAATGACTCTAATTCCCAACCAATTTGTGTAGGGAATGGTCGACTATCTTCTCCATCGTTAAGTGCTTGGCTAGTGAAAAGCTTTCTGAGCTTAACTGGATTGGCATGTCTTAACTCAAAAGTGAGGCTTCTACACTTTGTATTGGAATTGCTTCCTGCTATCTTGCTTATCTAGTCAACATGCTTTGAGAATTATGCACATAATATATAAAGCCAACATGTAAAGTTATAATGTGACAATTGTTAATACATATTCTAAAAATTACTTGTATTGTAAATTTCAAGGTATATAATTTTATATTATATTTTTATTAATAAATAAAAGAAAGTGTTCTTTATTTATATACACTTACTGTTTACTTTATCGTTTTATACAATAAAATAAAATATGTATATAAATTATTTAGAATATTTATGTAAATGTTAAATAAAATTATCAAAGTTGTTGCTTACTAATATGGTATTGATTAGATAATAATATCATAAAATAGGCATATTAAATGATATCAGTGAATATTATGAAATGATATTAGTATAGGTAATAACAAAAATTATGTCACGAAGATATTAATATGAATTAATAGTTAGAGAACTATTTTTTGAACGTAAATAAAGAACGATAAATCACATAATAAGCATATAGTTAATCATTTATTATAAAATTATACTAGTGTGTGGTATAATCTTTTGACCTAAAATATTAAGATAAGATCTTATATAAAAAAGTGTATAGTTTATATAGTGCATAATTATGGGACAAGTCACATTCTATATCATAAAATCGATTTGGTTATATATATGAGTGACAGTCAAGATGGGATCCATTAATTTGATAAATTAAATTAAGAGTTATCGTTAACTCTTTTTAAAATGAGTTTATAGATTAAAGTCGACAAATGTCTAAAACTTAAGTCTATTGGCCATAGTATTTTAATATAACATAAATAATTCGTAAGGACCAATTTATAATATATTAATTGATGTTTTATAAATAAATTAAAATTAATATTTTGATATTTTATGAACTTTACTTAAATAGGATTAGACAATAGAAAAATATAACTTATATGGTACATACAATCAAAGTAAGATTTGATAAACAGTTTGATCGTTATAATTTAAGAAATTATAAAGCATTATTATATGTTATCCATAATCATTGAATTTTTGAAGAATTCAAAACTGAAGAGTTTGAAATTGCTTATAGTTAACTAACAATAAACTTTTATAGTCACACTAATATCTTAGTGTATTTAGAAAGATATACGAGAAAGAAAAATATTATCTATACAAATCCATCATTTTTTGAAAAAATATAGAGCCTATATATGTATATATATATACATATATATATATTTCATGTAATTACATAACATGTTAATAATAAAAACTATTAAATAATTTAAAAATATGATTTTTAAAGTCAAAAGATTAAATTTAAATTAGAATAAATTGTAAAATAACTAATTTTATACAAATTTCCTTAATAATGGTTAAATACAGTGGCTTTTGAATAAATATTAATTTTAATTATTAAATACTTGATATTTATTGAATAAATATAAAATTAATTAAATACAATATATATATATATATATATATATATTCTTTTGGAAGAGATAAAGACAAAAAAGTTAAAATCGAACTTTTTTTTCCTCAAAATTCGGCCATGCCTTCCTTTGCACCAAGATGTACTGGTTAAAGAGATTTTACACTTTTGAGACTCATTTTCATTAAATTATCAAGTTTAAAATAAGTAAAAATTTATCATAACTTAAATTTTATCCATATGTTGAAGCAAGTATTAGATGCTTAGATTAGTTATGTTTTTTATATTATCTAACTTTAGAATTCTTCAACAATCTCGATAGCTATTAAGTCTGATGAGGCTTGAAGGCAAGCCATGTCTAAGGATGGTAGGATGCATTTGTAACTAGAAAGTGTATAGGTAACATTCGAAATCATACGACTAATAACATTTAATACCACGTACTTAGTGCTAGGGCCTATTAGATTGGCACTCATGGCCATGCATGTGGCACATGGGCTAGGGTATCGGTGTTGGTCGATGGTTTTGTAGCATAAGGCCATGTTAGTGGCATAGGCCAAGTGGTTGGCATTAAGGTTGTGTGTCATAACCCAATTTTGTCCTCTTTAAATTTTATTCATATTCGATGTGCTGAATTTGTGATAATGACATGAGGCTTAATTTTCAAATTATTCTGCCAAAATTATTTAATAAGTTTATTTCTTGGCTCAAAGCGTCGAATTTTGACAATGATGTGTGTCTGTATTTTTAAACTAACCATTAGAGTAATTTTGACAAACTTGCCAATAATGCAGGTGTTTACTATTTTTTTTTTGACTTTTGCTAAGCTAGTTTACATAGATGTTACTATTATTTTATCTTTTTATTTACTATAAAAATGTAATCA
>JAWDEX010163099.1:0-17884 GCA_035221805.1 Trichilia hirta | reverse complement strand
GAATTGAGAGAAGAAACAGGTGTAATCAGCAGAATTTCTAGCAGAGGTTTGTGTTCTGAATTGACTTTGTTGAATTTGAATTTCGACTTGTATTCTCAGAGGCTTGTATTACATCTCATCTGATAAAATGAAATCTTTCTTAACATGTCTGACTGGACCTATTATTCTTGGCATTGTTATTTAGACGCCTTACTGGCTGACCTATAATTTCCCATTCAAAGTGAAACATAAACTTAATCGTCAGTGGGGAACAAATTATAAAGGTCAAGCGCAGAAGTGGTAAGAACACAATCTCTCATATGCATCATATGTTGAAATTTGTTGGAACTACTTTCATTGATGACAGTAGCATTGATTGTTTATTATCATCAACTTTCAGCTTGCATTGTTGCAATGATTGCACTGATATCATTCTCTCTCTTCTTGGGATTTTAATGGCTGTCATTGTTTCCCTCTTTATCTGTCTAGCATTTTTTTTGGTTTTGTCTCTCATCTTTTGGCAATAATTTTTTGTAGATACAAATTTTACCCCTTTTGGTATAACCATTAGATTTTCTTGATGCAGACACCTCAAGTTAGAAAAAGCTTTCTTTTGTCACATTCCTTCATTGAAGGATTTTTTTTCATTTTCAAAGTAACTGGGTAGACATTTGATTTGTTGTTTTTCTTGGTTGGTCATTTTCTTCCATATTATGGATACGTTCATAAATCATAATCCATCCTTATTTCTCTGTTACTTGTGGAGAAACAGGTTTCTTTTTAAGTTCACCAGAAAAGAGGAAGCAATCAATCTCTTGGGGGATGGATCTGAGAAGCCAGAGTTTAAAGAGTGGTCGTGGATGGTTCCCTAACAAGTATTAGAACTTGTATGTAAAGCTTACAACCAAAAATTTCAGTCCAGGTTCAGTTGTATACTCCATATAGTTAAACGATTAGTTTCATTTTTACCACATGTTCTTGAGCAGGCCGTGAATTTCAGGAGGCCAGTCTACGAACAGGTTTTGAAGGTATTTAGTCCTTATTTTTTGACAGATGCTGAGGACAGAAATCATTATCGACGACAGAAATCCAGAATCAAATTGAGGCAATGAGACAGAAATTTTTCTGAATATGAAATAATGAAGCTCGCTAAAAATGAGTTGTCTTGCTGTGTTTGTATCAGCCTCTTGAGTTTGAATCTATTTCTGTTTTCTTTGTTTTATGAACTCCCAAGTGATTGTTTCAGAATTGAATTGGTGGATAGACAGGTCTTTAGTCATTAATTAAAATTAAACTAAAGTGCATTTTATTTTTTAACAAATTTTTATCGGAAGGAACCACAGGATGATTACTTGTTTTTTCGTTTCCTATGGAAATATAGGTGCTATACAAATTTGATATTTTATTTTCAGCGAATTGGTGGAAAATATTATTGGATGTGCTTACAGCTTACCTTACAAATGTAATGTTTTAGATTAATGTTAATATTTTATTAAATCTGAATGTTAATAATCTATCTGTTCAACAGATAAATTCATCATTTTAATTCATCGGGAAAGATGCCGTGCCAAAATAATTGGAAGCCAAAGCCTCTCCAGCTGAAATTGGTTGAGAGGAAGCGACCTGGGTCCTCAAGAACAAAGCTTAAGCAAAAACTTCATAAGAAAAAGACGGAAACTAGAATCAATATATAAATAAAAATCATCTGAAAATCAATCAGCTTTTGTGGCTAAAGATTGAACAGAGTACATTTCTGATTGAATAAGAATCCATGGATGATTTTATTACCAGACAGCAAAGAGCAATGGACATGCAATTCCTTTCCTTCTGTTTGAGGGACTAAACCATATAGCTCTAATTCCACGAAAAGCTGGGATAGCTAAATTTTTACAGACAATTGCCCCTCTTTGTTTCCCATCAAACACCTCAGGACTATTAATAGAATGATTTTTCTTTGTGATTTCCCTATGTAAAATAATTCCCCCTATTGGAGGGTTGTTGCCTGTGGTGTGATTTTCTTTGAAATGTTGCCATCAATTCTTTCATCAACAGAGCTTGATACAACTTCGAATACTTCCTTTATTGGTTCTGCGAATAAACAGCCGGCAATCCTCTGTGAGGAAGTAAACGGATACATCTACTAACATCAACAAAGAGAAAATGAAAGTCGAGAAAGACAATAGCTGAGGTCAAGCAAGCAAACAGAATTGCTTGTTACATTTCTGAAACAGAGAAGCTTGAGGAAGTAGGAATAGATGGTAACATCAACAAAGAAGTCAACAATGTGTATAAAAGCATTAGAATAAATAATGCAGTAGTCATTCTCCAGGGCAAACATCTGCATGCAGACCTGTACATAAATCTCACCAACATGATATGGAATTATAGCAATTTAGTGCCGAATTACTAACAATGATAGATAAGTCTGTAATTTGTAAAGACAAGACAACTGGAGCAGAGAATTTTAGCGACGCATTAAAGTTTCAACTTATTGTAATATAATCAAGATACCTTACAGAGCTTATGGAAGATCCATCCTTCACCGAGCTCACTTTCCATCATTTCTTCCTGAACCTTCAAAACTAATAAAATACCTATCGGAAACGGATTATAAAAGTCATTTTCTATAAAATCATGAATCTTAAAATAAATTTCCCAACTCAAACCTTATTGCTATGAGAAGGAGAGTCTTCATCTGACACCAAAAGAGTGTGCATATGAATCACTCTTTCATTGCGCCAACCCTGGAAAAATTTAACAATTCGATCGAGCAAGCATTGAAGTAAAAAAAAGTGTTCATGCCTAAAAATTTACGGGGAGAAACGTCACAAACAGCACACAAATTTGTCTTCTTGCTGATGCTAATGGTGATCACAGATTTCATCATAGGTTAGTAAATCCTCCGTTTGCAGTACTCCAACTACCTAAAAATAAAAAATAAAAAGTTAAAAGTAAAATTGACTTTTTAGTGTGTAAATTCTAACACTTAAATCTGCTTAAACTAGACGGAGTTTTAATCAGGAAGCAGAATAGTGTAGTACAGGAAAATATTTTGCATAATAAAAAATGCCAACATGGCAGAGTGACGAGACGATGTATTAAGTGTCCAATCTTCTCTCTCTCTCTGATGAAGGAGTTTTGGAGTTCTCTATTTATAAGAGCACACTTCTCTAGTCTTTATATTATGTAAATATCGAAAAATGAGAGATTAATTTATTAATAAGTTGTATGTTAAAATAAAAGGCATATCACACCGTAATCATAACTTAAAAGTATAGACTGACGTAATAATTATTTAAAAGGTATATAAAAATTTTAAATGTAATATGACATTTTTTAGTGGCTTAATTTGTGAGTTCTGCCTAATCTTATCTCTCCTATTTTTAAGGAAGAAAAGTATCGAACCAAGGCAGGCCTTAGGCCGTAAGTTAGTACTTCCACGTCGGTGCTTTGTTAGGCTGCAGCAAAGAATAACTACAATTTCTGACTTGGTAGTCGACTCAAACTTGATCAGACGGTTTATGAGTTTTGGCTCGTCGAAAGAATTCGTCTCGGTATTGTCAATATTTAGCACCTCACGGCCGTTAGGGCTGTAATCTTCCGGGTCCCAGGCTGAAAAGACAGCTCTTTATTTCGCCACCAACAGGAAGTAAAACACATTTGAAATCAAAGGACTGTGAAAATGAACCTTGAACTGAATCTCATGTGTATAGTTCTTGTGAAAAGTCTTATGAACCTTTTCATCCTCTTCGTCCCCAGAAGCTTATTTGAGTCCACATATGGAACATGTATGAAGAACAAAATCAGATTTGCCTAAATCTAAATACAAGTGCACGTAAGTTCTCTTCTTTTCCAGCGTTCTTCCACATGCCGTCAGTTGCGGCTTCAAAAACAATTCTTCTGATATGGGTTCTTTAGTGAATCAAGAGTTAAATCTTTAGTGATTTCAAATTTGTGTCCCTCAGATGAAAAACAAATATCCAAAAATTAACAATCCCAAAATTTTAATTCTGAGAAATATAATACACCTTTAAGTTTAAGAACAAACCCAGGTATTAAAATCAGATATACCAACTACAAATATTAGAATTTCAAGTGTTTGGACCAGGAAAAATTTGAAATTTCCATTCGATTAAGCCAACATAAATCATTTGGTGTTAGTAACATAAACAAAGAAATTTCCCTTCCCTCGAATTTTCTTGCCTTTTCCAACAATTTCCTTAATGAACAAACAAAACGCAAATTGGAACCATAAACACCCCCCAAAACGATAATAGCAAAATAAGAAAAAGAAAATATACATACCCGTCAATGCGTTCTTGTTTTTCCCGGGTTGTCAATTCATCATCTTCGTCCTTGACAATTGGAGGCGGATTTGGAGATTCTTGTGCAGACGAAGAAGAAAGCTTGAAGAAGGAACTGATTTTGGATCGCATCAAAGCTTTTGCAACTTGAATAATCTCTTTGGATTATGGCTTTCGTTAATTGGTTTATATATTTCTTTGTTGCCAAATGATTTGCAAATTTCCGACTTTAACAAACTTTTCCCGCTCACTCTTGAACTTAAATTTGCAAGCAGGATCACACCAGTTCAGCAGACCGGTGGTGGTAGTTTATATAGTTTAGGGTAGCAATATTGCTAGCTGTGGCCGGTTTGTGTCACTAATGACGTTGGCAAGTGTTAAGATGGGTGTGCTAATATATGGAGAACGCATTACGTGTATAATAAAATAAACAATAATTTTAATCATACAAATGTAACTTAAAAGTATATTAAATTTAATATATATAAACGAAATTAAAAATATTAAATATTATAATTTTTTACAATTTAATTTTAAGTATAAATTTATAATACAAAACGTACTCTTAAATGAGCTTAACTATCTTTAATTATAAGTTCTTTATATTAAAATGACTTCATATATTTCTGCTTATTTAATAACTAATGACATCTTATAGATAATATAAAATATATATTAGTAAATTATTTTTTTTTAAACGAGTAAATGAGTATTTGTTGAATTAAACATATGGTTTGATGACTAACTATTAAATCAAATTAGGAATTAAAAATTAAAATTAGAGTTTTAAAGAAATTAGACAAAAAAATTTGTTTTGTTTATTTTATCACGTGTCTCGATTCTATTGAAATAAGTATAGAGTTCAATTCTTTTAAGAATAAATATTATAAAATTCTTATATTGAATGTTAAATTATATAGTTTTTATCATTATTTTAGTACAAGAGTAGAATATGCGATAAAAAAAGGAAATTGAGAGTTTTAAGATAAAACAAATAAATAATAATAAAATTAAAATATTATTAAAATATAATAAAAAATTAATGATAATACTATTATTTAGATATAAAAACTTATTTGTAATTTAATTAAAGCAAATTGAGTTAAAATTATTGATAATAGTATAAATAAATCTGATGGAAATAATTGATAAAAGTATAAATAAATCTGAAATTAAGGACCTTGATATTAATTTGTCCAATTTTGGCCAGGCGGGTTGTCCTTGTATACATAGTATAATTTTCCCACATAATTTTGCATTATTGGACATTGTCTTATAAATTTGCACGCGTTAGTTTATGTCTGGTAAACCAATTTGCATCAACGTGTTTAGCAAGTCCTAATCAAATAGAGTAATATTCTATCAAATTTCCTAACTTGCAGGAATTTTTAAGAAAAGAGTTTTCATAATCTGAACCATCTCTCCTACAAACAACCACAATAAGAAAACAAGTCTGAGATGAAAGGTGAATTGAAAGCACACCAAACAACATAACATGTAAATTCAAACTAATTATATGAATATCAAGTTAATTAATCAATTAATTTCTGTTGGTTCAAAAGAAAATTTATGTTTTGAGAATTTTAAACAATTTACATATTTGAAATCATGTATACGCTTACCTGCAAAACGTAACTTACCTAGAATCGCAACTAGGATAGGAATCAAGTTACTTTGATTTAACACTACTTTCTTTTAAAAGAAAAGTTTATTTCGACAAAGTAACTTTTATTTTAATACAGAAAGCAAATGACATAAATAAACCATTAATTCAAAGCATTACCAGATCCTTCAACACAGAGGTAATTTGATCTTTCATTAGATAAGAATTTGTGTAACGATCACCATCCTTGTAAATCATATCGCAAGTACGTGCAAGATTAAAAATTCGTTCAAGCAGAGGAAACGGGATAGCCGTTGGATTGATTAGAAATTCTTCGTTTATATCTTTCCAAGCATTTGCAACTTCTTTGTTTAACACTTGTACTGCTTCTTCTTCAGATACATCATACTGTTTCACATAGCATTCCACGGCTGAGGGAATATGACCTCTTTTCTGCTCAACCTATTTCACGAGTAAATAGCATTTAAATTAGTTAAAATAATAAAAAATGGAGGAAAACTCAAGCTATGATTCTTCTATGTTGGGTATAAGCTAATGATCCTGGTGTTATAATTAAAATTAATTTGAACTTCATTTGGTATTGTAATTGTGTCATAATTAAATGACTTTTAAAAAGTCATCATTACTAGGAAATAAAATTACAGTTGTAACAAGAATATCAACTATAAAGATTATGCACATCATCAATTTATCGCATATTTGTGGTATAATTAGATAACTTGTTTGAGGATACATTTAGGTTTGTAATTATATTTATGTTATAATAATAAATAAATAAAAAGTATACTAAATAAGAAAATTGATTCTCAAAATTAATTTATTCTTTACCAAATACTTAAAACGAATTCTAGCTTATAAAATTTACTTTTTTAACTATCCCAAACAACAATTCCAAACAAGTCAAGGCTTCATTCATTTGTTTTTTTTGTATTATGGCTTTCCACTCATGACTGTTTTAAAACAAAATCTTTAATTATCAAGCTCCTAAGCTTGTATGAAAACTCTAGCTACTATACTTTCACAAATAAAAACTCAAAACAGTTGAAAAATATAAATTTTAATTCAGTGCATAAATACCTCGTGACCTTCGATGTCATTCAAAAATCTGCCAATCATTGCTGCTGCTGTCACAATCTTAGGGTTTGTATTTAACCATTTAAAAGCATCCTCAGTTGCAATATTACCCATGGCAAGGAAAGAATTTGCGACAAGCATTGAAATACCACTACTTGTTAATGCAACAGAATTATATTCCTCCATTGTCGGAACATAGCCTTCATGGAACCACTTGGCTTGTGCAAAGTACGCTGCAATTAGCTCTTGCATCTGATGATATTCACCACGAACAAAACATAACCCAATTTGAAATTAATAAATATATATAATTATTATCTAATAATGAGCAATGTTGCTCACTTTAATTGATAATTGACAATTTCAACTTCATTCACAAAGTGTCATGAAATCAAGTTATGTGTACAATTATGCTTTATGAATAAGGCGACATTAGTTGCTAAATCAATTCTATATGAAATTATATATGGAGCATGCTAGCAAGGCATACAACTAGAAATTGTCTACCTTCCTTTTTGCATAACGTACGCAGTGTGATCTTCCTTCTTTGGTCAATTCGTTCTCAATTTCATTGTAAATATCTAAGAGTGTCTTATAAATTGTTTTCATGTATTCTGGAAGTATATCTTTAGCGCCAATATCCCATCTGTAAATCAAATAAAGAAACAGAAAAGAATTATGCAATAATTTATATCCAAGAATTCATTTCAAAATAAGGTCATATCTTTTTCTTTTTCTTTTCTTTTTTTTTCAAATTTTCAAGCAATCTTTGAAATGGAGCCTTCAAAAAATATATTATTCATGTTAATTGACTAAATTAAGTATACAATTTTCAAGTTTGTTTTTGTATTAATTTTAAGCAATTTAGTAGCAATTTCTATGTATATGCATTGTTTAATAACCTTTTGACTGCTTCTGCAAAGAGTTGGAGCTCTTCAAAGGTACCATATGCGTCAAATGTATCGTCCATGACCGACGTCATGCAAAGTATTTTGGTTGATATTTTTCTACTCAAGGTGTATTTCGGCTCAAAGTATACTCCCATCACCCAAAAATAACACTCCACTATTCTGTGTCGTGCATATTGCGCCTTTGTACTGAAGTCTATGTCCTTCCACCACCTGAATTTCAATTTGAAATAAAAAATTAGGGCATGCTATCTGCATTTTAGTTATAAGAACACAAAGAAACAAAATACTCTTTTGTGGGGTTTGATAAAATTATTTTTGCAAAAAGAAATTCAAAATTTACATTTGATAGTTTAAAGATCCCGAAAATAAATAGTAATTATATAAATATCATGTCATTTTAGTATTTTAGAGACAAAGAAAGAGAGTTCTCTCTCATTTTTTTAGATCATATATACTTTTGAAAATCACAAAACTTATGCATTAAGAAATTGTGATAAAGACAATTTCTTCATTTCATTGAAACAAATATATTTAGTACATATATTAATGTAATCTCTTGAATAGAGTATCTAAAGAATTAAGAAAGAAGAATAAAATTAAGAATACTAAAACTAAGGGATTTCTTTTTTAATAAGATAGTAATTTTATTTGGACTTGGCTATAATATATTAATTTGATGTATAGCTATATATCTTTATTTTTAACATAAATTTTGGAATATTCAATATAAAATTGAAAATTCCAAAAATTTAAAATTTTAATGTAAATTATATATCTTCAAAACATGAAATATCTATATAAATTTATAACTAATGCTAATTATATGTTTTTATTAGATGATATATAAAATTAAATTACAAACTTAATTACCTTGTCATCTCCTGTAGTTCCTTTTGGTGTTGAGCTTGTAAAATATTAAAATCTAACTTTGCAAACTTGAGCAGAGTTTGATTGTGCAACTCTTCCGTTGCATAGGTATCCAAAAAATTCCTTGCCCCTACTCTTGGCACTGCTTTACGAAGAGGACAATAAAGTGCATGATTTATTTTTTGAGCAAGATTAGGGCCAACTTGAGATAACATTGATTTCAATTGGGAAGTAGTAAAATTAATGGCTTCATCTAGAATTTCTTCTCCACGAATGCTTAAATATTCTGCTTCGTACAAACTCAAGATGCCTTCAACATTGCTCTTCAGTGAATCCTTGAAGAATTTACTTTTTTCGTCTTTAAACTTGTTAAATACATCTGATAGGTATCAAAGCAAAAAATTTTATTAGCTCATATGTTTGAAATTGCTATGTTTGTACAGAAGTTTGAATGAACATTTAATATGTAAATCATCCATTCGTACTTGACAGTAATTTTATTTTACATTAACTATACTAGACTTTA
This sequence comes from Trichilia hirta, assembly GCA_035221805.1. Classification (NCBI taxonomy): domain Eukaryota; kingdom Viridiplantae; phylum Streptophyta; class Magnoliopsida; order Sapindales; family Meliaceae; genus Trichilia; species Trichilia hirta. The sequence continues at coordinate 8,599 of JAWDEX010163099.1, read as the reverse complement.
AAGTCACAACACAACACTTTCAAGCGAAGCCTCAATGATTGTATCTTACGTATATGACAACTGTGATTTTTTTTTTTTTTTGAAGCCATAAGCACACAAAAACTAGCGCAATAGTCTCAAACTAAGCTTTAATAATTTTATCGCACAATATATGTTTTTGCAATCTGTAACGCTTCAATCCAAAATAGACTCGTAGTTTGATAATTTATCGATCTTGCAATTGAACATAAGTTTAATTAAGTAATAACGTACCACACGATATCATAATTCCTTGTTGTCGAAGCAATCGAAATCGAAGAGAAACAGTGTGGAGATCATCATCACCAATATCACTGTCTTCATCAAGTTGATGAAATATTTTATCCAGTGCATCTTCAATCTCTTTCTCAAAATGATAAGCAACACCTAAACGTTGAATTGCATCGATCAATTGTAGCAGTGATTTCTGGGCGACAGGCTTATTTGTAACAGTAGATGTTATCAATCTGTTCACCTCTGCTTTCTGTTCTTCCCATTGTTGATGAGTTGCGGCATCAATTTTCTATATACATAGATATATTAATGAATATCTTGATAAAATATTAAACGCTAATTCAATAATGCTAAAAATACAAGTTCTTTGTATACAAACTAATGTGAAATTTACTGTTGAACCTAAATTTATTAAAGAATGTTTTGAGGGAATTCAAATGTTCTAGATCTTTGTTTTACCTCAGAAGAAGATACGAGAAAATGGTTTTCCCATAAATTGGGATGAAAATCTGCAAGATAGCGAATTTTTGAACCTGAAGAGGCAATTGTTGAACTCTGAGCAGACATCTTATAACTTTCTTTTAAGAGAAATCACAAACAGAAAACACCCAAAGGCCTATAGCTCGGAGACAATCATCTAATCTCTTATTAAAACAACATACACACGCGGAAACTAATATATATAGAATGAAGTATTAAAAAAGTATATATATTTGAAAATAGAAGATTAATTAATTTATTTGTACTGGAGATAAAAAAAAGTAAAAAAGAAAAAAGGAGTTTAGTTTTCCACTTCCAATTTCTCGTTCATTCCGTGATTATATTTGATAACCCCCAGCCTATTTATAATCTTCAAGACTTCAAGTCACCAATATACATTTTTTTAATAAACGGTATACCTTCACTTGAAAGTTACTATTCATCTCAATTGTAAGTACTAAAAAATATCAACTCAATAATAAAAATGACGACAAAGGAAATTTAAAACATATGTCATTTAATATTCATTGAAAGATCTTATTAAAACTGTACTACAAAGTTTGATATTTTACAATATTTTTATAAAATTTTGACACATATCAAAGATATTATCATTTGTTCAATAATTTAATATAATTCATACAACAAAATCTTGATGCTAAAAAATTATATAGTTATATAATTGTTATATGTGTATATTTTTATAGGAATAAAAAAATAAAATATATATATAACATGTGTAATAATTATATTATTTTATTATTTTAATTTGTATAAAAAATAAATTAATTATAATAACTCCCTCGTGGCTTAAAAAAATAAATGCAGAGGCATTGTCCGCTATCGGCTTAAAAAAAAAAGTCATAAACTTTTAATCTCTCTCCAAATATAAATTGCGATACCAAAATTATCTGCCATAAACATAAAAATAATAAGATTGTAGGGACTGACTTTTCTTTCCTCTTTCTACATCAAAGAAATTCTATCAAAGTCTAGTGATATTGTAGTATCCATCTTAGTGCATTGTATCAAAATGTTGGACACAGCATATGAATAATAATACAATATTGTCCTAAAAGAAGTCATATCAGAAGTTTGTCTATTACGTGAAATCTATAAAAAAAGATTACACAAGAAGATTGTTTCGTATACGCAACCGCATGCAGGCCACATATATATATATATATAACCAATGGAATTGGTATTGAAAACGTTCCACTTTGCAGGCTGCCAATATATATATATATATATATATATATAACCAACGGAAATGGTATTAAACGTTCCTCTTTGCTGGCTGCCAAATTTGAATTTACATCCTTCGAAAATAAATAAAATGTCTAAATTAGTCAGGATTCATTGATCTTAACAGGATATGCAGAAAAAACTACGATAAGCCATTTTTTACTACGTTTTTGTTGATTTATAGGTAAGGTAATAAAACGTAAGATGGAGAGAGCGACAGTAAAGAGGAAGAGTGTCCCTTTGGACTGATGTCAATTCTTCCCTCGGTTTTCCAAGTACAAATTGTGGGAATTAATTCTTTGAAAGCTTACCAGAGAGTTCAGATTTGGAAAAGTCATACAAGACCAAGATTATCTCTCAATAATTTTGTTTAGTATTAAACCGTTATAGCTTTGAAGTCATTGAGATAAAACTACTGAATATCAAATATTATTGAAATAGTAAGTTATTTTTATGTTCAGTTAAGAAATATTATACAAAACCAACATTTTGTTTTCATAATTTCGGTTAATATTAAAGTGTTATAACTTTAAATTTGCAATTATTATGAGATAAAATTCCTCAATACCAAATTTTAATAAAAAATGAGCAAATTTGCTAAAAATTATTATTAATAAAACGCTAGCTCAATTTTATCTTCAAAGCCTAGTAAAAGCACAATAATCAAAAAAATGCCTACGTTTCCCGTAACTTTACTTGAATAATTTTTATTTGGGACCGTTTCTTCTCAGTTAGAGCAAATCTCCCAATTGATTCTACTGTTAGAATCGTCTTTGTCTATTGCTAAATCAAAAATCTCATTTGAATCACAAAACGCTGTCAACTGTGATTCAAACTCTCTGCCGAATTGATTTCTGTCGAATTATACTCGAAGCCTAGCATTGGTGCAACATTTTTCAGGTTTGGGAAATGAAATGTGAAAAACAAAAACTTTCAACCATACAATGAGAAAGCAAGAGCATGCGTTCTGCTGAAGGATTAGACACAGACAACTAATCCATTTTCAGAGGTTCCTATTAAAAATTTTTATCCAAACTATGATTTTATTATTATATGTTGTTGCCGATACGTTAGATGATTTTTAAAATCATTATCTATCCAAAATAATAATAAGATAAGTCACTGATTTCATTTTTAAAGTCGAAAATTAGTTAAATATAAAAAATATATTAAACACCTCATAAATTTTGTCTAACAATTGCTGAAAAATATTTTACTCTTAATTTTATTAACTTTTCTTTTGCTTGGTTATTATTTTCTTAAAGGATTACTATTGATTTTATTGGCTTTTATTTTGCTTAGTTATTGTTTTCTTAAAGAATTACCATAGGAAAAAATTTCACGACTTAAATATAATTTGGGAATTTAGGCTTCATGAGTGTTTACTTATTTAGATTATTTTAAAATTATTAATAGCTGAACCGAAATTAGGAAGAGACACCACAAACAATTTATTCATTTCGATGGGATTGAATTACCAAGACGAGAGAAAAGTATCATAGACAATCTGCTCTTAGTTGTTATTAAAGATTTGTAACTAGAAGAAAGAGAGAAGTCACAAACAATCAGCTCCTTTTTGTCATATAATATCAATATTATTATACAATAATAACAAAAGTATTCAATATTTATTTAAATAATTTAATTTAATAATTTACGATTTAAAATTAATTCAATCTACAATCTAAATTATCCATAACAATTTGTTAAATATTAATCTAAAATTTTTTCGAACTAATTTAAACCAATCTAATTAAATAGTTCAAATTAATTTGAAGTAAATCGATTTGAATTTACCCATCCTTAATAACAATAAAAAAAATAAATAAATAAATAAATAAATAATGAAATGAAAAGTAAAAAAATGACAACAATATTTTATTATGATACTATTTACACTATGTTTTATTATTATTATTATTTACTCTTCTACTTATTTATCCATTTATTAATCTCCTATTTACAAAAATAAATATATAAAAAAGGACTAATTTGAAAGGGTGTAAGACAACAAGAATAGATATAAATAAATAAAATATAAAATAGGGCTAATTGGCAATGTTTCGTGAATTTTGTCCCCAAAATCAAAAGGAAATATTAATCGCACTAATATACAAACTAGGTAAGTTTATAGGCTAAGATTGCAAATTTTTAAAAGTTGAAGAACGGACTAAACTGAATAAATTTCTGAATTTTGGCAAATTTTGTAAATAGGCCAAAACTCTTAAAAACATGAGTTTTCTTCCTTTCCTTCTTCCCCTCGCCTAGCCTCTTTCATGGCCGAACCATGGAGCTTTGCAAACACCACCAAATGTCTCATCTCCTCACATCTTTACCGACAACAATTCCTTTTCACATGCGGCAACTACGACCAAAGTTGGTGCGGTTTTCACGTACAAAATCGTGGCTGTTGATGGAACTGCTGGAGCATTTGGAGGCTGCTGCCATCACGGGTGGCATCCTCTTTGCTGCCACCGTTCGCCGATCGATGATGGTGGCCGTTAACGACCGTGTTCACGGGAAGTTCAGTTCTCGTTTTTCTTTTTATCATGCAAACCAAACTCACACCAAAATATATGCTCCAGAGATTATTACTTAAAAGAAGATATTCCTACCTACTTGATTTCAATTTTTTAATGCCCAAACCATGAACAAATCATTCACTAATCAAACAAGCAAAGCCAACATATTCTTCCCAGCATGCAATATCATAATAAACAAAAGAAAAAAAAAAAGAAGTCATATTATATTAAACAAACAAAATCAAACTAATCGGAAAAGAAGAAAAAAATACTTGAACGTAACATTACATGAATAACACCTCAACTCCACTTTTAAGTATTTATTTAAATCTCTAATTTCAAAGAAAATTTTTCATTTGAATTTTGAAATTAAAAAGTCGAATTTCAAGCTTGAGGTATAAAAATATGAGGGCACTCAACAATATGGGCAACCAATTAAAAACCCCGCATTTTAATCTCCCTATCCTCAAAAAAAAAAAAAAAAAAAAAAAAAAAAAAAAAAAAAAAAAAAAAAAAAAAAAAAAAAGGGCCAAAACGGGAGCCAGAGGCTATCGGCTATTTGACCAAAACTGCAGATACGTATGACGCAGAAGAGCAACTCCTGCATTTACGTAGAAATAAGGGCAACATGTAAATGCTCGTCACGACAAGGTTCACGGACATAGCTATGCACATTCCATTCCCGAAATTCGTGAGCATACTTCAAATTTGTCCATTCTGGTGGAATGTATGCTCAGCTGAAAAAAAGGAAATACAACTATTACACATATATATTAACAAAAAAGAAAAATTAACAGCGTTTGACTCAATTATTTACAGAAATATTGCTGGGACTCAGTTAATTGTGCTTATAGCACACATCATCAGATGCTTATAGCAAATTGTGTGGTGCCCCTTTCATCATCTTTGTGCTCATCTTCAATTTCTAAATGGGTAAGTTAAAATTGGAAACTGACTTGAATGGAAGTAAAAGGAAAATAGGCAAAACTGAACAATTCTAGGACAAGAATTCTAATCAAGTGGAGTAAAATTACGTCAAATTTCCAACTTGCAGGAATTTTTAAGAAATAAGCAACAACAATAAGGAACGTGCAGAAAATACATGAGATTCAAATATCTAAATTAGCCAAAAGAGCAACAGAAAAAAAAAAAAAATTAATGGAAAATATCTGAAATGGGAGATACCCCCACCATTAAAAACTAAAAAAAATAAATAGACAAAAACCAATGCATATCCAAAAAAACTGGCCGAGATCAAAGAGCTCAGTTTCTGACAGCAGCGCAGCCACAAGACGCAGAACAGGTAAAATATTTGTTCATTTGTTCCTTGTTTCCCACATGCCTTTTAAAGCAAATTCTAAATTCACTTGTTGAAAACCGCTGGAAGATCTACAAGGGACACAAACAGAAATGAAACACAACAAATTAACAAGATAATGAATTGTAAGACAGACCATCCATTAACCTATTGATCATTTTAGCAGGAACACTCACCAGATCAACTAGACTGTGCTACAAACATTTTTTCTAAATTGCCAGCACTTCGTTGGGTTACATATTTGTAACCAACTTTAGTCAACCATATGCACATTGTATTTTGTGCCTTTCTCCAATGTTGATGCTGGCTGAATTTGAGGACTGTACAAGGAACGAAGGCACACAAACATTTAAATTAAAACCAATCACATGATCTGCGCATTCAAGCTAATTAATTGCTGTCTGTTTCAAAGGAAAAAATAATGTGCTGAGAATTTTAAACTGTACCAACACACACTAATTAATATGTAATCTACTACCAGCCAAATCTGATCTAATCAAGAGTTACACCTACCATAGAAACCATATAAACAGGGCATCAAGAAACGCAAGTAAAAAGTGATACTCTTCCACCAGTCAGTAAAAGATCACATGTCCATTTCATGCGTGTCATGCTTACCAAACCAAGTCACTTGGAAATCAAGAGCTTCCAATCAGATAACATTCAAATTACAGTTGCCCTTTAAAATTTTTAATCAAAATTGGCAATTATGTGGCACAATATATATGAATGTATGCAAACAAGGCACATCTGATTCAACATTAGGCTTAAAAAATCATCAATACCACAAAGGCACCGAGTATAAGTGAATTCAAATATGCATATGCAAAAATATTTTTGAGTAACAAATGAAATCTCAATATACTGGTGATTTTCCTTCTCTTTTAATTATTTTGAGAATCCACACAAAAATAATGAATAGTCAACAAGGAGTTGTAACAGTGATTAATAATCCATGCGAACATGAAGGGTTTTGGAGCATTTTGGGCATGATTAATTCTCAGCTAAAATTTAGCATTACGTTAACGTAGACACATCTCATATTTTTTCTGCTCAAGATTTATTACACAAGAAAGAGAACTTCTAATTTCTTATCAGATATAACAAGTTGGCTAAAACAAAAATAATGTAGAGATCGATGAAAATATATTTGATGCCTAACACAAAATCTTCACGAATATACGATTAAAAGTTTTTTAACTCGTTTACCAAAATTAATCAAGAAAAATAAGTCGGTTAATTGTAAAGGAAAAGTAGCTGAGCAGAGAAGAATTCTGCTAAGGATACGAGGTAAAACTTTAAAACAGGATAGCAAGGTTATGAAGAAGCTGATGTGATCAGAAATCTGGATATGCCCAGCACTAAAAGCTGAATGCAGAACCTCCACAATTTAAAATAATACAGAAGGCTCCAGCCCAGGAACTGCAATGTGCAGCGAAGGAAAAAATTAAGAAACTCTCATGATAATCAATAGAAACAAAGAGTTTTTATCATAGTATCTTCCATTCACTCTAACATTCATGTCATTTAGTGAAAAACAGAAAAAAAAAATTTCCGTTTACAATCAGCATATGAAACCAAGTAGATAAATATCTATATATTTTTATCTCCACTTTTCAGGAGGAACCACAGAAGTTTAAATGCATCTATCGTCAGTTTCAAGGAAAACTTCTCTCCAGTCAATTGCAAAGAAGCCTTCCCTGTTTGTCAATGTCATCAACTCAAAATATTAAAACAAGTTCAAAAAGCAATGAACATGATCAGTGCACTTACGAGACATTATTAGTAGAATTCCTAAGACTCAAAACATTAAGCATGTGATACACTGATTCTTACATAGGCTACAAGAAGCTATTGACTTCAGCAACAGTGGACTCAAGTTGGAGAAATAATAAAGGCTACAGATAGACAGTTCCTGAGAATCTCAGGACAGCCTTATGAAAGGACCATAATATATGTCTCCTCCAATGGCAGAAAGCCCTGATTAGAAACAAAGTAATAGTGCTTGAGGAGTGCTTTTACCACCACCAAATTTCAGTATTATTGGTTCATTACCTTCTGCTTGACATGAACTGTAAAACTTATAAATTATGCACTGTATGTTCTCATATGCCCAGAAAAAGGATGAGTTCAAATTTATACATTGTCCAAGGCGAAGTAGCAGATGCAATACAACCTGCAAAGAATTCAGCATCAAGAAAAGGGGTTTACCCGACTGATATTAAATGGTTAAGACGATGATTGGAGAATATAATCATTAGTTAACATGGAAAGACATGTTAGGTTGCTCATATATTCATCTTCAACAATTTTGTCCACACTCAAAATCTTTAACTACCAGGGAAGAAAGTGGATGCTTATCACCTAACAGGATTAGCAACAGAGGCAGAGCTCTTATCCAAAAAATTTGATGTTCAAACAATGGATCACTTGTATCTGGGTACACCATGTCATCTCTCTATTGATTCATGCAGAAAGTACATGCGTTAACTACAAAAAGAGAGAAAAAATTAATAGAAGAGGAAGAAAGGGAGGAGGGGCAAAAGAGAGAGATTACCAAGACGAATCTGTTCCTCAGGAAAAGGAAAAAATTCAAGCTTACAGGTATCAACATTTCTTCAATAGCAGAAAGCCATGCTAACTCAAGTGAAGACACCGTATTGCAATCCTCAAATGTCTTGGCAAATGCCTGCAATAAAGTTTTTAATAAGAACCACATTCATTATCAATATTCACACATCTCTCAGGAACCACAAACACCAGTGCAAGAATGCTCAATATC
>JAWDEX010163089.1:0-17884 GCA_035221805.1 Trichilia hirta | reverse complement strand
GAGCTGTGAAGCATTGGTGCAGGCAGATCTTGAGAGGACTTTTTTATCTCCATAGCCACGACCCTCCTGTGATCCATAGAGATCTGAAGTGTGACAATATTTTTGTTAATGGAAATCAAGGAGAAGTTAAGATCGGGGATCTCGGCCTTGCTGCAATCCTTAGAAAATCGCACGCCGCTCACTGTGTTGGTATGTTTGACTGACTCCAAATACAGGATCTCATTAGCTGGACATGAGCGGAGACCTGATATTATTACTGATTTGGCCATACAGCAATAGTAAATTTTAAACTTTGTATATTTCCGGGGTTTTTAAGTTTAGAGATATTTGTTTGGTAGATGATTTTAGCTAGGTTGAAGGTCATAAATCTGTAGTGCTCTTCTTTCTTCAGGCACACCAGAATTCATGGCTCCAGAAGTGTATGAAGAGGCATATAATGAGTTAGTGGACATATACTCATTTGGCATGTGCATTTTGGAAATGGTCACCTTTGAATATCCATATAGTGAATGCACTCATCCTGCCCAAATTTACAAGAAAGTTGTCTCTGTAAGATCATATTTCTTTTATGATTGATATGATATGCTTTGTTTTGTACTTTGTACATGAAAAGACTAGATTCCATTGACATGCCTTATTCCTTTAGGGTAAAAAACCAGATGCTTTGTACAAAGTGAAGGATCCAGAAGTTCGACAATTTGTTGAGAAATGCCTGGCAACTGTGTCCCTTAGGCTTTCTGCTAGGGAGTTGTTGAATGACCCTTTTCTCCGAGTTGATGATTGTGAATCTGATTTGAGATTGCTGGACTATAGAAGAGAAATAGATGACATGGGTCCTCTCATAAGGCAACCTTATCTTGATTTTCATCAGAGATACAATTGCATCAGTAATGGGTATTCTAACGGTTATGGCTATGAAGCACAACATGAATGGGGATATTCTCCCGCTGAGGTTGAACCAAATGGCATTGAAATTTTTGAGTATCATGATGATGATCATTCTGCTGATGTTGACATTAGTATCAAAGGAAAGAAAGGAAATGATGGTGGCATCTTTTTGAGACTCAGAATTGCGGATAAAGAAGGTTGGAGAACCTATTTCTTTCCTTCTTTTTCTCTTTTGCTTCTTGATAATTCCATGAGTCACTAACTTTTCCTTGTGTTTTTTGCAGGTCGTATCCGAAACATATATTTCCCATTTGACATTGAAACAGATACAGCATTGAGCGTTGCAACTGAAATGGTTGCAGAGCTGGATATTACTGACCAGGATGTGACTAAAATAGCGGACATGATTGATGGGGAGATTGCTTCATTAGTACCTGAATGGAGGCTGGGTCCAGGATTAGAGGAAACAGCTTGCTTTGCAAATCAAGGTTTTTGTTACAATTGTGCTTCCAATCGTACCTCTATTGGTTCCCTCTTGGACTATTTGTCGAATAATAATGGTACAAAGAATCTGCATCTCCTTCAGTGTTGTAGAAATGGATGTGCTTCAATGCATGGCCGATTCGGAGAAATAACCTTTGAAGCCGATGAATCTGAGCATCAAGTGACTGATGGTGCACCAAATGAATCAAGCCAATCAGATTGCTTGCATTATCAGGAAATTTGGGGTCAATACGAGAGCCGAGAACTTAGTTCAGTGGGCTCTGGACAGAGTCATTCTGATGAAGAATATGAAAAATTGAAGGAATCATTCTCAACTGCAGATGATAAAGAGATAAAAGTGGGAAGAAAAACTGCATTGAATGCAAGAAAGTCGGTCAGACACTTAGAAAGTTCCTGTTCTTTCTCAGCAGTTCCTTCAGTGTATTGTGATTTATTGGACAGACATGAGAAGGAAGTCCAACAAGAATTGAGATGGCTTAAGGCAAAACACATGATGGAACTAAGAGAACTTAAAGATCACCAGTTAGGAGTTACATCAAAGTCTTTGAGTAACAGCAACAAAGAAAACAAAACAAGTAATGGCATCTTGTCATCTCTTATATCAAACCCATTACAAAGAGGCAACAATGGAGTTCATTTGAAACTCCCCTCTAATAGCAAGCACTTTGGTTCAAACTGCGATGATCGAATCAATAAGAGCTGCCCCAGTTTGGATACCCCAAGGCCCCAAAACTGTGAGGCGATAATGGAATTCCATAGAACAGAAGATATGGTCAATGCCAAGAGTTTCTGCAAAGGATCGTTGCTTTCTCCCTCTCTTCACAGGACAACGTCCCTTCCTGTTGATGCCATTGGTTTATAAATTATATAAGACAATCTTTGATTCCTTTGAATATTTCGTACAATTTTGGAAAATGTGTAATTATCAATCAACCCTTTTTGGCCAAGTAATACTAAATTCATCTTTAAGGTGTTAATAGCTGATCAAAACATGCATTAATATTCAGATTACAATGATCTGGTTTTTTTTGTGATGTAATAGTAGAAGAGATGCTAGTTTACATGATCTTGCTCTTCTGTGATGGTTTGGGGAGATGCAATTGTTGCACCTTGTGATGGGTTCCATGTTAAGTTACTTGGTGGATCCTCCATATTCTGATGTCCTATAGAATTATTGGTGATGCCCATAAAGCCATTGATTAAGAGAGAGAGAGTTATAACTGTATTGTAATAGAGGGCTGGAGTTTGTTGAAGCAATGAATTATTTGCCTTGGATGTGTGTCAGTATTAGCTGTCTGGCTGGCCAATGAGAAGTTTTCTAATAAATCCCACTAATCTATTTGCAGAACCCACAATTTATATGAAATTATTGAGGAGATTTCAAAGAGAAAGTAACTTTTAAGGACCCACTTAAAGCATCTTGTCATGTGCCATCCTCGTGAATGCTGGTAATCTGCTCGCAGCCACCTGATGATCACGGTTGTTTTCTTTAATGAAAGATAAGAATGACATGGGGGACATCACTTGCCTCATTCAATCTTGACTTTACGGCAAATAATTAATTCAGAAAATGAAGAAAAGGTTTATGATCCTACGAATGCGAGATTGTACGAATATTGTCCTCTTTCCAACTTTCCGTGGTCAATTCCAATCACGTCATATTCCATATTCTAATTAAGAAATGGGAAATTTCCTGTGCCCAGAATTGGTCATCAATCTTCCATATAAATTAATGCTAAAATTATATGAGCATAATGGACATGGTTGATATTTTGTCATTTTAACAAAATATTTGATTGTCTTCTTCAATCTCTAAGAGGCAAAATATTCATCAGCTGGTCAATCTCAATAATAGAAAGGATTTTTTTTTTTTAGTTTACTTTGGTTGCTTTATGAAGAAAAAAATAATACAAATCGGTCTTTATCAGTAGTAAAATTAAAGGATCAAGCAAGAAATTAACTAGATTGGGAGAAGTCAAAACCAAGTTAAAAAACTGGAAATCACATCGTGATATTCCACCTTTTTCTCGTTTTCTCTCTGTTTTTTTTTTTTTTTAGGAGAAGGATTTAATTTTTTCTGTGGGTAAGTTAGATTAAATATTTTCTCAAATACTTTCGATTGTAAAAATGGTACTTTATGAACTTAAATATAAAAATTAAATTAAATTAAAAATTAAATTTGAACAGAACAGTCAATTTTTTTATTAAAATTAAAATTAAAATTATTGCTGAATTCATAAAAGAAGATAAGTTCAGTCAAACACTCTGTATATAGATGCCCAGGAAATTGGAAACCACTGTTTTCTGCATGGTTTGTTGTGTGATTTCCATAGAGTTTTAAGAAATATTTGACATTTTCATTACGTTAATAAACTTATTCAGTTGCTATTTGAATAGGATTTAGGAAAATGCAATCACAAATTCTGCGAGTGCGCGTGATTGTGAATGCTCTTCCTATAGATTAAATGATTGGAAACTTTCCTCTGTTTTTCTCTTTTTCCTTTTCTTTATTTGCTGCCTTTCTTCTCATATTTGATAATGGGATGATGACGACAGTGATCGAAAGTTTCCTGCTTTTTATTTAATTCGATTGTGATTATACCCACACAAGCATATCGGAAGTGGGCCGATTTTTAAGATAATATCATATGAAGTTTATTATTATTAATAAAAAGCACAAGGGGTATTTTTGCTTTTAACAACTTGGTGTTGGTGGTATCAATATTCCTTTTTAACGACTTTTTCTGAAAAGCTTGGCCAGACTAGACTACACAATCGGAGGATGTATTTTGTGCGTGCAACCACAAATCCCCCAAAATTATTTGATTAATAAAAAACATCGGTGGAACTTTGACTATACATTACCTGCAACTGCAATTGGGATTTTTCTGTTTAGCTTCCAGAACAAACGCATTCAACCATTATTTGACTAAATTAATAAAATTGGAACCTAAAGAAGCCGAACAAAATTAGTTCATGAGAACAGATTTGTTTGAACGAAAACAAAAAATTCAAGAACTGAATGAAATGAACAAGTATCAGAAACAACTGCTGGCCTTCCTTACCAGTGTCCAAATCTTCAATCCAAGGAAAAAAGAAAGCACGACTAAATATTAACAAAAGTAAACTGACCTTGTTGGCTAGTTAACATCAACATGGCTCCTGCCAATGTTACTTGGTGGTCATCAACTCTTCAAATAAATGCCAGCAAACCTTTTGCTTGACCTGAATGAAGATACAATGATGGTATAGTATATATGCTCACTTTCCCACCGAGGTTGTTGACAGAAAACTTTAGATAAGAAAGGAGACTTGCCCTAATGAAGTCAACTGGAAACAAGTTGATGAAATGCAAATGCAGGAATGTAAGACTGAAATATTCAGCGCCACAATTGGCGACATTCTAATTTGGAGAAATTATAGGAAATTTACAGAGTTCGCTTCAAAGTTTTACCCACTTTTATTCTTCTGTACTCTTGAGAAAATATGGGAGAGTTTGCGGAAAGCATTAAAGAAATTTGATGCTTTGAAGTAAATATGTACCCTCTTGCTTTTCAAGTTCAAAGCACCAGCATCCAATTGTAATTTTGTAAAGAAGTTGCATCTTTATATAAATATCAACAGTTTTATTATATTCACAACACCCAGATCTATAAATTCTCATAGAGGCCTCAAAAGTGGGTAATCTTCTAGTAGTTCCCTCTCTGAAAGTGAGTCATTTTCATTCTGAGGGGTCCACAACACCTCAAATGCCTGCATAACAATCAAAACAACATTAATAATGAAATATAACAAAATTGACAGGTCATGGTTTGAGGAGGATTTGTGTTCTGACCATTATTTTGCTTGATGGAATGGACCCAAGTTTTTGCAAAGCTTCTTTCAAGTCTGCACCGCCACTGATGGTGGGCAGGTTATATACTCCTTCAGCAGCCACCAAGATTGTTATCTGAAATGTTCGATCAAAAAGAAAAAGGTCAAAGAGTAAAACAAAAGAAAATCTAGTCCTTTACCATGACAGGAATCCTGAAGTTAGCCAATTCTATCAAGAACAATTCTGTGTTAACAGGTTAAATTTGTATACATCTGTAACGGCATTTCCTAATGAAGCATGAAAGTTAACCACTCCAAGAATTAGTTGAAAAACAGGCCCAGACGAACACACTTCAGAGTAAAAATCACCATTGCTCACCTAAGGTGAGTTACAATAGTAAATTTCATCCTTTGTTAAACTAAAATACTTGAATTTCACAGAGGCAATCAGGGTTTAACTTATTCCAGCAACTATATTCAGAAATCATAATAAATCCTTAACAAGCAAACAGAATATATTGATTTTTATATTGCTTGACGAATCCCACAGTAAAGAATGAGATGCGATAAACAATATCAATCGATTTAATGTCTCCAATGCATGCAACTCCAGAGAAGAAGCCTTACCACTATGTACTCATTGCTGAATCCACTAGTTCTCTGGCTTCTTGTACTTTGCTTTCTGATGTTGTTAACATTAACAAGTGTCTCTTCATCAAATTTCCCTCTTTCTTCAATAGAAAGGTGATTGAAGTGTTTCTCCCCACCCTCTACACTTCGTTTCACATCCACCTTAAAAGAAAAATTCATGCAAATGAGCATAATAGTCCCAATATTTAATCAAATAATTTCGTAATCCACAATTAGAAAGAAATTAATAAGCCTTGACAATGAAACTTTAACAGGAATCAAATGGAAAAGCAAGCATCAATACATTGTGCTCAATCCGAAACAAGAAGTAAACACAATTCATTATATCATATGTACATTAGAAAGAACAAAATTTCCATAACCAATATATCTAAACTGAAATAATATTTTCTCTAATGCAGGCCATCAATTGTAGTTCTATGTTCTAAACAGTGAGTGGCTTATATTTTGTTTCTTCTTTCTTAATCCTTAATTTCAATGTATTTGACTTAGAGATATGTGCTATGCACCGTAAATACACATGTCTCATATTATATCACAAATTATTTCGGCAATACACCCTCGACTATGTCATAGATGATACCATAAGGCAACCAGAAAGAATATACACTCTCACATATTGTCTTGTTCACATATAGACAAGAATGACACACACACAGACGCATACAGATATGTATAAATGTGAATGTTCCTTCCAGATTATAGAAATAAACTCACAACTATCCCTGAATGCTAAAAGATCTAACTGTTATTTATTTATTTATTTGTAATAAGAAACTAGATAAATACATTGATTAATTAAGAAGTTACAACTGTGGACCACACTATCAAATTTAATAACAGCTTAAGCAGTCAGACAAAGACAGCAGTTCAACTTACAGAGGAATAACCAGAGATACAATAGTCAGGATGCCGAAGCAAAGATAGTGTTGTCTCTGCAACCGAAAGAAACCATAAGAACAACTTTTGGAAAGATAACAAGCCTGACAATGAGAAAAATACTCAACAAATATTAAGAAGCGTACCTGTAAGTATATAGCTCAGTCCATCTGTGGTTGATGTATCTGCAGTTTCAGCAATTTGATTAAGTTCCCTATGAAGAGACCGTCCCATACCCAGCAACCCAACCTAGGAACAGAAAAAATATAATGAATTCCTGACATCAACAGCTAAAATATGGTAGAGCACTCCAACTCAACTATTGTTATTTAAATAAATGTTATTCTTCGGAAAGAGATGTCAATTCACTGAAATCAGAAGAAAATTGTTAGAGAGTTTCGTTTCAAAAATAATAATCAGTGTTTTTGATTACATGAATCTCAAACGAAAGTATTGCAGCCATGGGGCATTTTACCATTTCACAAACACTCAAACTTCTTATGTCACTTAAGTCTTCAAACTAACATTCTTGCTCACATACTCAGGCCCCGCAGTCAGTGCTTATCACAGACCAGATACTTCCATGATCCAACATTGGAATCATTCAGTGAAGCCTTCTCCACATATAACCACAGCCATTCCTTCGTCGAACTCTGAGCAGAAAAGAAAAGGGTGACCTTTATCCAAACGCTCATAATTTTATCACATTCTACTGCGCTATTAAGAAGGCAAACTCCATATGCAACAAGCTATTTGAGATGAAAATCAATTAGCCACAAAACTACCAAAATCACCAATCAAATCATTGATTCACTAACATGAGAACTCGTATTAAATACCAAACCATTTATTGAAGCCACAGACTGTTATAACCAAATTAATCATTATCGTCCATTCCAATCTAAGTACCAGCTTAATCACATTAGTGTTGAATTTACAACAACTGATTAGCTAAAACAACTTTTGACATTCTTAAAACCGAAGAATTAATCACTAGAAACACAACATAAATAACAACAACAAAAAAGAAGAAGCAAACACTCAAGAATTCAATCCCCATATCTGAAGTTTAATAACACTCGTTTTCTCGGTAGCACTCAACACACTCCCATCAGAACGATCAGACAAAAAACCCGAAACCAAAATAAACGCTGCGAAACCCATCATTATCAAGAACAACCTCGACCCGGCACCCACTCCAACTCCAAACCCAAATGCGGGACCAACATAAAAACCGCCACCGCCCCCACCAAACGGTGACGGAGCATAGTACGGTACCGAATACGTAACTCTCGGCTCCAATGAATAACTCCTCGACGACGATGAGGAATGTGACGAAAATGACCTTCCTCCCATTCTGCCACCCGAGGCTGCGAAGCTAAACTGAGATCTCACGTCAATAGAAGTCCCAACATAACCGCAATTACCACCGGTTTTTTTAGCGCTTGAATAGAATTGGAGATTGTTTAAGTCAGAATCTCAAGCGGGTCGAAAAACTGAAAACCATCCGAGCTTTGTCTTGAAAGCGATAAAGATTCTTTCTTTTTCGGTGCTAAGAAGCATTTGACGCTGCTGAAATTTGGGGAACGTTGAAGGGTATGAATATTGTTCAAACTGGTACTGAATTTCGCGGGTGTGTGAGGGAACGAATGTGTACGTAATTGGGTCCATTTTAATGGGTTCGATTCTAGTAACGAAGTGGTTGCCGCCATGGATTTGAAGAATGTATTCTAAATTTGGAGTTTGCTTTCTTCAAAGTCAAAGAAATTGTACGAATCATTTTTTGAAAGAGAGATTATTTTAGATGAGCGAATCTGATGAGATCGTGAACTGGAAAAATTAATGAAAGATAATATTTAAATAAAAAAAAATTCAGTTAGGGTTATTTTGAGAAACGTGGAAGAAACTTTAATTTATAGATATATATAATTTGAAAAAAAAATTTCTACTAAATTTTAAAAATTATAAATAAGACTGTAACAGTTGGCCGAAGTTTATGGTGTATTTTTAATTGGTTATTATCACTTTTAGTAAAATTTCGTTTGAATGAAGAGAATATAAAAATAATAATTTGCCTATTTTTTTATATAATATTTATAATTATTTTTATTTTCTTTTATATATTAATAAAATTAAATGTAATTATTTATTTATCTCATATTACACACACATACACACTATTAATAATAAAAAGTTATTCAATAATTAAAATTGAATAATTAAAAAATATCATAAAAAATAAATCTCTTAATTTTTATAAAATTATTATTACTCTTTAGCAATCAAATATATATGAATAATTAAATAAAATAAAAAATTAAAACAAAGTTATTAGATATTTAATTAATTTTTTATTTGTAACAATAACTAAATATTTATTATAATAAAAAATAAATAAATAATTATATTCAGTTTTTATTTTTATATATAAAATATAAAAATAATTATAAGTCAAAAAGTGGGGAGATAAGTGTTTATTTTTATATTTTTGTTAGTTGAGTAAATTATTATTAAATTTGCAAAAAAGTTGATAATAAACTTTTAATTGACAATTTAGATATTCTTATATTCATTCAATAGAGGCATTTAATTTTTTTTTTTTTTTTTTAAGGATTGTATAAAAGTTTTATTTGTAATTATATAATATTTATAAAAAATTATGGGCAATGTTAATTTATATTAATTAATTTTATAATTCTTAAAATAGTTATAAGAATTTTTTATTATAAGGTATTTTTAAAATTTTATTTTTATTAAAATTATATTATATTTTTTGAAGGTAATTATAACCATATTTTTATTTTTTAAAATGATCAAGAATTAGTTAAACAGAAATATCTTCCGTGAGAAACCCTAGGCCCAATAACGAGAACGAAACGGCCCAAAAAAATTCTAGGGCACAAACGAAACCTTAAATCACTTGCCGCTATAATAGTGCGGTTTAGTCTGCACTTCTCTCCTGAGCAGCTGCTGATTCGCTTCTCTGTTTAGTCCAGGCTAGCGTGCGTAATATTTGTGTGGGAGCAGAATTTTAACCAACCATGGCGGACAAGGCAGTAACCATTCGAACCAGGAAGTTCATGACCAACCGTCTCCTCTCAAGGAAGCAATTTGTAAGCCTTAGCAATCATTAATCTTTAATTTTTCAGAAACCTAAGCCTTAAAAATCATTAATCATTAGTTTTTCGGAAACCAAAACTCTCAAGGAAGTAATTTGTAAGCTTTAACAATCATTAATCTTTAGATTTTTAGAAAACAATACATAGGTTTGCTTGTGTTCCGTGTTTTAGTTTCTAGGTCTCAGAGATCTTGAGTTAACGCGTACTTAGTTATTAGTTTGTTTTTGTTTTCTTAATTCTCCGTGCTAAAGAGGAAAGTAAAAATTTAGTTAGATCTTAGCCCTATATGCGTACAAAATGAACAAACTATTATCAGAAGTAACTTCGCTTGGAAGCTGTTAGCTTTTTGGTTTATTTATTTATTTTGTTGGAACATTCATTTTATGGTGACCAGTGAAAACTAAATATTTCCTGTTGTGTTGCTGAATGCAGGTTATTGATGTTCTTCATCCTGGCAGGGCCAATGTTTCCAAGGTAAACATTTGTTTCGGTGCAAGATAGTTGTTTTGAATTATGGTTTTCACTAATCATTTTGTAAATGGTGGCTGATTGTTTTGTTGGATGATAATTTGATTAGAGCATAAGCTTTGTATTGTTTTTTTTGAATTTAAACAGAATGTGAAATTAATCTTTGTTTGATTGTAATAGTTGTGATTGGTTGTCGTATATTATTTTGCCTTGCAGATCCTGCATGATTTCTTAAAGTTAATTTATAATAATTACTCTTTAGTGTGTGCTACCAAGGCCATTCATTTTGTCTAGCGGCATGTTAATTTACTGATTTGTGTCTGTCAAATTTGGTATGGTTGGTTGTGAAGGCTGAGCTGAAGGAAAAATTGGCAAGGATGTATGACGTGAAGGACCCAAATTCAATCTTTGTTTTCAAATTCCGCACTCACTTTGGAGGTGGTAAATCCACTGGGTTTGGTTTGATCTATGATTCAATTGATAATGCAAAGAAGTACGAGCCCAAATACAGGCTTATCAGGGTAAATTCTGCTTAATTGTCTCTTTTGAAATACTTCTGATTGTTTCGATTCTGGTTACATAGTTGTTGCATTATTTTAGGTTTGATTATTTGTTGGTTGATGAAAATCACTTTAAAGTTTAACCAAAGCCTAAGTAGTCCATACAGTTTTAGATTTTGTGCATATAATCTGATTGTAGTTGATGGGATGAAAACTTATGGAGAAAATGGTGGTAATTTGATTTTGTTGTTTATAATGGTAATGTCATGACAACTTGGTTATGAAGTAGAACATTTTTCGAAATTTCGCTTTTTTATTCTTGCATTTGACACTTGACTCTTATGCTGAGATTCGTATATGTGGTGGAAGAGTAATCACCCTTTCAAGCAATTTATACACTACTGGTGTGCTAAAATTTTGAAATATTTGGGCGAAGGTAGTTTCTGAAAGATATTTTCTTTAAGGGATCTTCTATCAATTTATTTGATCTGACCCACCTATCGGACTGCTATGCTTGATTTTTTTTTATAGTTGGCACTTCTAATCTTTATTCTTGAAAGTTGGTAAGAGTATATATATGGGAGGGTTTCAAACACCCTCATGGGCCTACTCTTCATCACTGAGGATTATAATTGAACCCGGTGAGAATAGTACTCGCTGAATATCAAAATAATAATTTATTTTGGAAAACGTATGTTCTATTAGATTTATGCACTACTTGTTATTCCTTTAAATATCAACAATTTGATATGGAGCAATGCAAAGTTTGATTTGAGTCTTGTTACTCCTTGATTGCTAGTCTTAAATGGATGGTTCTTCCTTGCCTTTTTGGTTGGCCTAATGCCTGCTTTCATTCTTTCTAATTTTTTTTTATATTTCTTTAATTGTTTTTGTCTTGTGCATATATTTGTTGGCTGCAGAATGGACTTGACACCAAGGTAGAGAAGTCAAGAAAGCAAATGAAGGAGAGGAAGAACAGGGCTAAGAAAGTCCGTGGGGTAAAGAAGGTAACCCAAATTTTCCTGAGTGATCTGGTTATAAATTATGGTAAATTCTTGACTATTATTTATCACTTACCTCATTGTAATTGTGCAGACTAAGGCCTCAGATGCTGCCAAGAAGAAGTGAGTTACTGAGCTAACCGTGAAGCCAATTTTCACCCATGGAGTTTATCTAAAAGTCCCTTATTTTTTTCAATTTTTTTTTAGTTGTTTCTGAAATGAAATCTTATTGTGTTGTGGATTTTGGTGCTATTTGATGTTTAGTCATATTGCCAGATTTTGAGTACTCACCAATAGACATTTTTTAATTATTTAGTAATATATTTGTGTTTCATCATTGACTTGCGATTTGAACTATTGTCAACATTTAAACATAATGTCAGCATGTTTTGTTTCTCTGTTCATTAACATTTAACGATTGTAACTATTGAACTTTGGTTGGATGCATACTCTCAAAAAGTTATTTCAGGAAATGGTTGAACAATGATCAGACTGAAGTCAATGTTAAAACCCCTCAGCATCTAGCAAGCCAAGTTTGTGGCTATATATCGAACCAACATTTTGTAAACTTAATTCTATGCATTCTGAAAAGCTGGTTACGGTGATGATTTGGGGCATTTATTTAAATAGATGCATTTTTATTTTAAATGTTCCGTAATATTTTGAGCTAAATTTGGTTCTTTAACATGAAACTCCAAAGAAACTCAACGAGACCTGCAATAAATAGCTTAAAGGCCAAGAGAAAAAAAGAATGTTTTGGAAAAATAGCAAACAGCCTAAGAGAAAGAAAATAATGCTTCCGAAAAATAGCAAAGCAATAAAACTGGCAGCTTGTATTTTAAGAAAAGGTCGCAATTTTTATTATTGGACTTTTATTAAGGCACGTTAATACCTAACTTTAGATCTTGTGAGTTTTCTACTAATCAAAACAGGTTATCAGATAAGATTTTCTTAAAGTATAAAATTTAATATAGGACTCATTATGATTGACTAAATTACAATGACTAATTTTTTGAGAAATATAGATATATTGAAATAGTGATTAAACAGTCAATTTAAATTGATAAACACTCAATTTAGATTGATTAATACCTTTTTTACGAAGTTGTTATTAATTAATTTTAAGTGGTTAAAAAATATTGATAATTAATATTATTATTTGATAAGAGATATTTAAAGAGTAATAATAAATTAGTATAGTACTAATCTAATTAGTGTTAAATATGACCACCTTACCTTAAGGAGGCATATTTAAAACAGAATTAGATTATCGATGCATAGTAATATATTCGTCAAAGAATTCTACTTATGCATCATCATGCATTCATACTTATTATGCAAATGTCCTATTATATAATATAGTTTTTAAAATATAATTCCTCAAATAAGGAGTAGCAAGTTAAAAAGATAATTCCTTATCTATATAGTTTAATAATCAACTAGTATCAATTGTAGAGCATCAACAATCGGTACTTCATCATATTGCGAGGATTATTAGATGTTCTGCTATACACATATTATCAAGCGATTTTTGATTAATATGATCTAAATACTACTAGTTATGATGAAGCAATAGTTAATGAAGACGTAAATCATTGGGTTAAAGCAATGAAATTAGAAATGAATTTTATGTATTATAATAAAGTCTGAGAACTTGTAGCTTAAATCTATACGGTGCAAATGAGTTTATAAATGAAAGAGAAGGGTAGATGGGAAGGTTAAATATGTGGTTAAGCACGTACTTAAGTTTCTTCGAAGAACAAAAGATTATATACTTGTGTGCTCTAATAAAGATCTTATTCTTATAGGGGATACAAATTCTGACTTCTAAGCAAATAAAGATACTTAGAGATCTGCATTCAAATATGTGTTTGTCGCAGATGGCAGAGCCATAAGTTGGTAGATTAAGAAACAAATTTGTATTGCAGATTACAGCATGGAAACCGAGTTTGTAACTCCTTCAAAAGCTGCAAAAAAGCTTTTATAGTTTTGAAAGTTCCTCAAAGAGCTTGAAGTGGTTCCTAGTACTAACATACTTATTATCCCTCATTGTGATAATACTAAAGTAGTAGCACAGTCAAAAGAACTAAGATATCACAAAAAAGAAAACATATTGAGAGAAAATATTGTCTAGTGTTTGAATTCGTGTAGAAGGGTGAAGTTGTAGTTTTTAAGATCATATTAGTAAAGAATTTAGCAGATTCTCTTACTACCATCTTGCCTATCAAGAGTTTTGAATGTTGTATAGATGATATGGGGATGAAATGTATACTTGACATGTCTTAGAGTAAGTGAGAGATTGTTGGAGTTGGTGTTATTAGTTATTTGTTTAAAACATTAAATGTAATCGTATTACTTTTTTATTTAATAAAATTTTTTATGTATAATTTGAATGTATATTATTTAGTTTTTATTTATAAAGTATTTGATTTATATGCTAGGCAATGAGAAGCTAATATAAAAAGGTATAAATCACAAGCTTTTTATGAATAAAAAATAATTCACAATTATTTATAAATAAGACATTTATACTATAAGACTGTAACTTTTTTATTTCTAAAGTCAATAATTTATTTCAATCATTGAAGTAAAGATTTTGGATAGAAAAATTAGTATATATATTATATGTTAAATCAGACTATCATGAATTGAAATCTAGTAAAATAAATATCACTAATTTTAATTTACATAAGCTTTAATAAACTTAATGTATTATGACTTTTGAGTTATTGATGATTAAGGCCCAATATTTTGTTAAGTCGAGAAAGTATGCTCACAAATTGAAGAAAAATAGATAAAGGCTAAATAAGTAAATATATTTATGAAATTTAACATCACTTAGAGTCCAAAACCTTAAGATATTAAATTTATAGGTTCATTCTAATTAGATAATTCTTATTTGCCTTTTATCTTTTCAATACGAGATATTTTTATTTTACACACTCACACTTAAACTTAACAATAATATAGTCAAAACTTTGATAATTTAGAAGTATAATTTAATAAATAGTAAGAGCATATACTTACAAGATAGAATCTATTAATATGATATTTTTTCAAATTATTTGTGGTACTTAATTATTTAAATCTATAATCGTAGTTTATTTAATAAATTATTTATTGAATTATTATATTTATTTATAAATATGAAAATACTAAGATAATCCTTAGAGAAGTAATTAAAAAGATATGACAATTATTATGAACATGATTTTATTTATGGAAATCAAATAAAGAATAAATTAAGTGATTATTATTAATCTAAGATTAACCCAAATTCAATTAAAAAAGTTTTAATTAAATAAATTTTATTTTGTTAATATATGAGTCACTAGAATGCAACTTTAAATTTCTAGTTAATTTAGAAAACTAAATGTGTAATGAGATAGCTGGATCTGAACATTTTTAAGTTAGAAAACCAATGAGTTTGCAATTCTTTTAATAAATTTTCTTAAACTGTGCATATAAAAATGATAGATTTTGTGTTAAGCAGTTGTATATTCTTTCAAAAAGAAGGATACAATAGTTTTCACACAAAATAAAATGTGTTCATGAGAATAGAAGAGGGGGTCATTAATTTTACACCGAAATAATTTTTTAATCCTTTACATATAACGAATTAAAAATAATATTTTTTACAGTGATTTTATCTGTTAAAACCAGGTTTTCCAACAGAAGATAATCTATGCAAATGACAAAGACGGGCCCCATCGCTATACAGACCAACCATAACCATAAGGATAATAGTCATCCATGTGAAGATAAGCCATGAAGATAATAATAGTGTTTTTCAAATCCTAACACAACGGATCCTTGCTTGAGATGCTAAACTCTAATTGATAAAGATTTTGATTTATCTACTGAAATGATAATAAGTTCCTAATCCTAATGTTTCTCTATTTAATCATATGCTATCATCATCGTAGTTTGCAAAACTTATCATATAGGCAAGAGATTATATTGAATTGATCTGGACTAGTTGTCATAAAATCTAACCTATCAAACTCGTAAACAAAATTTCTTCTTTAAACATTAGATTTTGGATAACAGAAGTACAAATTTAGAAGTAGTAAATCATCTTAAACTATCTTATCAGTTAATGGATACACCGATCTGGAATGAAGCTGACTCCATTTTCTTGTAAAACAGCCAAACCCCAAGAAACTCTTATCTGGAAATTCATTTTTCTTAACCTATTCGATTACTGCTACAAGAATTTTTACTCTTATCTGGACTATACACAAATAGAAACTCCGGAGAATTCTGAAACCCACACGTCAGTTTCGGACAAAAGTACGAGAGAGTGAATCAGTCTTGATTTTTCTGTCTACACGCTTCTTCTCTCTTTCATTGCCATTCTTGACTACCCATTTCCATGTTTGCTCTCATTTACAATTCCAACCATGGAAGATGCTAATGGTATGTTTTTGATTTTCTTTCTATATTTCTGCATAGTGGGTCTGTGTATTTCAGTACTGTAATTCTTTCTTGATATTTGCAGTTTTCATATGTGCATATGCATGGTTGCATTTGCCAATTTCCTTGCATAGAATTGGATATAATTGATTGCATGGCTTCATTTTGCTGTTCTTTGTAAATGGAATCAGCTTATTTTCTGTTTTTGCTGCGACTCTATTGGTGGCCATGCTTATTGCTTATTATTATTAGATGAAGTCAGAAATTTTGGTTGTGATTCTTCTGTTTTCTATTATCAGTTTGAAACTCTTTTACTTCATACTTTGATGGATGTGTATGAGTGAAATGCTATGTATCTGTTTTGCCACTTTGCGTTCTAACAGTGGTGGAAACAAAAGATGGAACTATTGCTGTTGCTTCTGCATTTCCTGGTCATCCAGAAGGTAGTGCTAAATTTTGTCTAAATGATAAATAGGTTATAATTTTATTCGAATTCATGCTTGCTTCTTCCTAGACTAAATCTATTTCAAATCCTTCTCGAATTTTCATTATGAATGTCAAACTCAAACTCAAACTCAAACTCGTCCTATATCTCATAAAATCCCTTCAAATACCAACAAAACTTGTAGTCCCTAACAATCCATTCTTTGACGGTATGGTTAGAAATACGTTGGAGATTATTTGATTGCATGTAGACAGACCAACGAACTGAATTATATTAAAAGGTTGGATTAGTATGATTGATTAATTATTTTGTGTTATCTAGTAAGCTTGGATTCATTGGAGACTTAGAGGCGTAGTTGAAAAGCTTTGACTTTGGTAACTTAACTAATTTCATTCATGATATAGTAGTAATCATAAAATAAAATCACTCTCTTTAATTACTATTTATTATTATTTTATGTATTATAAAAATGTTATTTATTTTATATATCTTATAAGAATATTTATATTTTTAAAAAATTACAATTTATATGTATTATTTTGAACTGGTTTACATAAAGAACATAAATTGAATTTTGACAATCTACTTCAAAAATTTGAAATAACAAATATTTTATTAAATTATAAAGTTATGATAATATATTACTGAAAGGTAAAATGCAAGGAAAAACTTTTGACATTGAATGTTTGTGTCATTTTTTACTCATAATCCTTAGAATTCTGTTATTGATTTTGTTTCTAATCGAATTGATATGGTTATATTGATTTAATTGGATCATTTGATAAATTTTACAGAGCATAAATGGCCTGACAGCATAAAGAAAACCAGTTGCATCTCTGAAGGGGGAAGTAGTTAAATTTTGTCTTATAAAAACACTAATTAACAAAATTTGATAGAAACTGAAACAAACACAGCTGAAAACTTGTAAATACCAAATGTGATTGATACTTCTAATTCATTTATCATATTATTGTATATACTTACAACAAAACGTATATAAAAATAACAAAGAAAAATTTTGTCCATCTTAACATCTGTGTCACAAATCAATCTGGCTACATATTGTTACCTTCCCTATCTCCTCTTCTGTAGGAACTTCAGGAAAACAGAGGAAAACAACAAATGAAAATAATAAAATAAATATAAGCTCTGCATATTTTATTACCGCCATTAATCGTGCATGTATAAGCTAGGCCAGAT
>JAWDEX010163069.1:0-17893 GCA_035221805.1 Trichilia hirta | reverse complement strand
GGAAGGAGTGACTCTATCCTTCATGTTTAAATCTCATGGTAAGCTGCTTGTAATTCATCTCAATAGGATTTAGAGTTTCCAGCCACCGTACACCAATACCTACTTGACAAGTTGTGAGTAAAAGTCAGCTTGCACTGGATGACCTTGTATCATTAGCTTGAGTGCTGAGAAATGAACACTGCATTCAATATATTCTTTGTTACCTACCATAACTTTGGAACTTTTTGTCACGAACGACGGGTGAAGCAAATTTTTATGCCAGTGTCTTGATGAAATTATGAGTACTTACCACGTCAATAAGCATGGTAATTTCCTTGTTTCTCAATTTACCCATCATCTAGGGATGGGTACTTACTCAAAATTATGAGTACTTTTTGCCTGAATCATCTAGGGATGCGTAGCTCCTGACATTGCATGGAACGGTATTTCTGGCAGTGCATCAGCTTCTACGGCTTCACATGCAAGATCATTGGTTGTGTCTACATTGGGAGGATCAATATCTACAATCATGAATATTTGGGGTTGTTCGCAATGGGGTCTTAGTGCATGTTTTTCATCGCAATAGTAACAGAGTCCCCGCTCTCTTGAAGTCTAGCTACTTGCCTTGTGATGTGATGAACTGGACTAGCTGATGCATTGGAGTTTGCTGATGGCGGTCCTAGTATGCTTGGTGTTGATTGAGTGAAAGTTTTTGATTTGTTGCTGCTACTTGAGAATGGAAAGAGTTTTCTGACTTTTTTTATAAGAGTTTTTTCTTCAACGAGTCTTGCAATTCCTATAGCATCAACGAGGGCCCTAGGTCGTTTCAGTCGTAGATCAATTTGAACCTCATCTCGAAGCCCTACAATAAAGCTACCAATTAGAAAGTTTTTGGGTAGGCCATCCACCAGGTGCGAAAGCTTGTTGAATTCCTCCTGATAGGCTGTGATAGTCGATGTTTCTTTGAGTAGTGAGAGAGCTTGAGAATTCTCGTAATCGATAAGACCAAAGCGATGTAGTATGGCTTGCGTAAATTCAGTCCATGTGATTGGTGCACAGAATTTAGTCAACCAACGGTGCCACTACAACGCAATACCTTCTTGATGAAAGGATGCGAGTTGGATTTTGGTGGGCTGGTCCAACATCTTTGAACTTGAAATACTGCTTGGCTTTGTATATCCATCTCTTTGGATCTTCTCCCCTAAACTTAGGAAACGCGAGCTGGAGGTGCTGGTTATTGCAATCTAAGGTCGTCTATACGTTTCTTGGCATGGTTGGCTGACGTGATAGAGTCGGCTGAAGCAAAACGATTTGCCTCTGTATCAGCTGTGTTTGAACTGTGAGAGACGCATGTGCTTCGAATCTCTCAGAATTGTTTGTATTGAGGCATTGAGCTGATCAAAATTTGACTCATGGCGAGCCAAAATCTTACTGACTTCATAGCAAAATTCAGCGTTGGCCTGTCCACGAGCGACCATGGATCACGGCTTTGATACCAAAATTGATGTGTTGGAATGATAAGAAGGGAAAAGAAACAGAAGAAGAAGAATCAAAAAGTAATGAATGAGGAACATAACAACCATACTTTTATTAAACTCGCTCCAAACTTTTATAAGCAGCAAATAATGAACCAGAAGAAAACACTAAATAGAAGGAATACTGCCTTACAAAATGAAACATAACCGGTCCCCATTGTTCCACTTAACAGATGGCATGCTCGGCTACCTCCTAACAACTAACTCCACTATCTCCTACTAAGTGTTCTGCACTATCTCCCGCTAAGTCTTCCGCAATACATGTACCCATAACAGCAGCCAATGAATTCTGTCAAATTAATCTCTAGATTCCATTCTATACTTGTTTAGATTGATGCTGAGAGGGCGATTGAAGAGGGGGTTGATTCAGTCAAGTGGGTGCTTTCTGAGCTGAAAGCAGCGAGCAAACTATCAACTAATTGGTATGATCATTTTACTCAAGTGAAATCCGCACGTATAAACCTTTGTTTAGTTTTAGCTTTCTTTGAACAAAATTTATACTTGTGATAATTAAGTAATGATTTTTAAATAAGACTGAGAAAATATTAGGTTTGATAGTCTTTATGGGACTGACAATTTAATAAATTTGTAATAAACACTGTCAATTTTTTTATTTTTATAATTTCTTTTAATTTTGAATTAAACATATTTGTGTTAATGTTTTATTGGATGATCATACAATGATATGTTTATTTTATTTAAATAAAAATTTTATTATATTTTATTTTGTTATTAATAGATGTTGGTTAATCACAGAAACTCGACACATTTGTATATGTAGCATTTTGTAACGGTGGCCACGGTCGCTTTGATTCGGATTTGTTGAACAAATTGAGTTTAATGAGAGAAGAAAAAATAAAAATAAAAATAAATGTTTATTAGTTGGTGAGTTAGCGAAATATTTATAAAATATAGAAAAACTAATATTATACTATAAATTAAAAGAAAATATACAAATTTAGATTTTATTTATATTATATTTTATTCAATTTTTATTATATAGATAAGTGTTGTAATATAAATATTTTACAAAATAAATAAATTTAGTTTTACTCGTAAAATAATAATCCATATTAAAGTATAAATATCTTATAAAATAAATAAATAGTATTAAAAATAAAATATTTTTTTAATAATTTAAACAATATTTATATTCAATTTCATTAAATATTGATAGTTTAATCGCTAATACATCAAGATAAATATGCATTAATAAATATTATTGTATTAATTTATATAAATAAAATATTTTGTACAATAATTTGTGTTAATAATTTTATTATAATGTCTTAACAGTCATGGTAATGGCATAGAGCCATATAGATCATAATTGTAAAGGCTAACGATACCATTAACAATTTAATATCATTGATAGAACCTAACAAACAGTAGGGATCTGCTAGCAACAAAATTACAACGTATATCTTTATTTCTACTTTTATAAAAAGCAAGGAACCTAATTGTTATAATGCTTAAAAGTGAAATGAGAAAGATCCCGGAAGGTTCGACTTTGGATTTACGCAGTAAGCGAGAAATTTCCACGAATATGTTTTTTGGTTTCTTGGAAAGTGTAAGTCATAATAAAAAACTCGACTTTTTTGATCCTCTCAGCATTTCCTCTTATTATGTAAGAACCTTCTCAGAAAATTTACCGCTGAATATATTTGTGTATATATATATATATACTCTACATATTGTTATATTCAGTGTACAAACAAAATCCCTTCCGAAAATATTTGTCAATTTCTATTGCTGCAAGAATGAAGACTGGATTCTGTTGTGCTTCTGATGATGATCATCAGGATCATCAGATCCAGCTGTTGCCCGTTCAAGCAGCAGCAGATAACCATTACGTTTACGGTTGCGAGGCCTGCAAGCACGAACACTCTCCCGAAATCCACTTCGATGAAGTGATTTTCCCTGCATCCTGTATGACTTTATTGATAGCGTTGCAACTTCCCTTAGCAACTTCCCATGGTAAATGGGTGCCCATTTTTGTTTCTGATGGTCTGCCACCTGCTTTCCGAGCTTTTTTCATTTGTCTGATGGGGGCTTGTTATAGTTCTGTTTGCTCCATTCATATCCGGAAAGTGAAGCCGAAGATAGCGAGGTTTTATTATGCTTTTGCCATTCTTTTCATGGTTGCAACCTTTGCAATTGCTTTTGGTGCTACTGTTTGGGAAATGTACAAGGCTTTCCCTCCTACCTTTGCTTAGAAAGATTTTATTAAAATTATTTCACCTTTCATAAATATTTAACTTTTAATGGTTATATTTATTTTTATTATTTTGTAGTTCTGAAAGTTTGTGAAACCCAGAAAGGCGATAACTATAGCCCTTCTTGTATTTATCCTCTACCAAACCTACTGCTATAGTATGTAAATTTTTGCATTCATGCACTATGAGAATAGTAAAGAGTGGTTGAATTGGATGTGTTTTGGGTTCTTCGACAAAGACTAATTGTTTTATTTAGCATATTGTTGTCGTAGATGGGTCTGTTTATCGTGTATTATCTACATGGGATGCATTATTAAAAATTTCCCTTATTTATAAAATCGACAAAAATTGGAAATTTTTTTTAGTTTAGTCCATGAAAACAGAGCTTTTGACTTTATCCACACGCCACCAATGAGTTATTTTGATTTGATTTTAATTAATTGAGTAATTTTTAATATTTAATTGTTTTCTTAATTGAGATTTTCTTCTTTTGTTTTATATTTTTTTTCCTTTCTCATTTGTTAAAACCCTATAAAAAGGATTAAATATTTAAGAGTAGATTGTTGTTGACACTTCTCCTTCGTCCGTAAGATCAGCAGTTTATAATGCTTTTCCTTCGTTTTAGTAATTCAATTCAATCGAAATGAACAGACAGTTAGCGACGTCTCTCTCATTTTTTATTCAACTATTAATAATCTAAAAACAACACGAATGAATAAAACACCCATAGGACCTGAATTATTTCTAAGCAGTAAAATCTTTTTCTGTAGCGGTCCTTTGAAAAAACAATAACCAAGCAAAAATAAAAACTAATAAAATCGAGAGTAAAACAATTTTGATAACATTTTAAATAAAAGTTAAGAGATATTTAATACTTTTCTCGTACTTAATTAATTCTTTATATCAGAATTTTATAAAAATAAAATTAATAAAGTATTTTACTATTATTTAAATAGACGACGGGTTTAAAGGCCCAAATTTTATACCATTTTAATAATGGGTACTGCCTTGAGTCCCGAATTAATAGTTTAAACTTTTGGGTTAAGCAGTTTCTCTTACCCGTTTTGAATTAATTTCTCCAAATTATGTTTATTAGAAAAATCATCCAGGACTGCAAGAAAGAAGAAAAGCTTGTGCATTCCGATGTTATCGTCAACTTTCTTCAAAAGGCCATATAAGAAAGCCAAAACATGCAATTTCTCATGGCTTTCCCCGAAGTGAAGAAAATCTTGGTGCAGCTGAAAACACTGTAGTCTTACGACTTACACCCATACGCAGTTCTGTATATTTAAATATTTAATCAGCAACCTTATTTTTCAATGATGTCACATCTGAAAATAGAACCAGATATGCTGTATTGTTTTTCGATTGTTTGGAAGAAGAGATGATCAGACGCCTTTAAAATCGAAACCAAGTGAGAAGTTGCACTACATTTTTTTCTTTTATGCTCTGTTTTCTTCTTTCCAATCGTCGAATGATCACCAGTTTCTCCTGGATTCTTGAATGGGAGAGCTGATCATAACATAGACACCATAAAGAACCGACTCAAAAGTTTATTTTGAGTAGTTGCCGCCCGTAAACAATTACTACAGTTCAAAGGGCTTTAAAGATTCAGAAAGCAATCTTTTCCATAATTTTCTAATGAACGTTTTCTATTGTCTGGTTTTGTAGACGATGAATAAGAATAAGAAAATATAAGGTTTGATAGTCTAAATGGGAATACGAAAATTTAGTAAACTTATAATACATAAGATTTTTTTTTTAAATCATTATAATTTCTTTTAATTTCAAACTAAATGTATTTATGATAATATTTTATGACGTAAGCAGACGATATTATCAACAACTCAGAATAGCTTGGACAGTTGTAATGAAGGGCACGGTCTGGCTCTGTCCAGATTTTATCAAATCCGAATTGAATTGAAAATGTTTGAATTGGAATGAATGAGGGCAAAAAAAAATTAAAGATCTTGCTAGTTTTAATGCTATAGGTGAAATATTTATATAAAAAAAAAAAATAATATTGTACAATAGATTAAATAAACTGTACAAATTTATATTTTATTTAATTTTAATATATAAAATAAAAATATTATTTTATACTTTAAAATTTAAAAATTACTAAGCATATTCATAAAAAATTATATTTTACATTGTTCATAAATTATAAATTTAGAATAAATTTATTATCATTAATAATAACAACAATAATAATCATAATTATAAATTTGAGTTTTAACATTTTATAATTATTTTTATTTTTAAGCCAACAAGTTTAAATTGACAGTTTGTATCGGTTTAATTTTAACTTCTCAAAAATAAAATTAAAAATTAAGGGTATGCCAAAAGGGGAAAAAAAAAACCTTATTCTTTTTATTTTTGTCAAATTTTGAGAGTTAATTGTTAATACATGAATAAAAATAAATTTTCTATCAAAATAAAGGATCCCTAACATTATATTACTAAGAAGGTAGTTGCAAGATGAGACTTGATTATATAGAACATGTAACGTAGTTAGCATTATAGTCTGTTTGTGTTTAACTTGATAAAATGTGGGGAACCGGGGATGGTATGGGGTTTTAATTTTTTTTTTTTTTTTTTTTTTTAAATTATATGAAATATGCAATATTATTATACTGTTATTTCATAAAATTGTACAAATAGAATTTATATTTATAATATTATTGTACATAAATAATCATTTTAAGGGCATAAATCATAATTGTAAATGCCAACAATATTATTAACATCATTTTTTTCTTGAAAAAGAGATTATTAACATTATTGATAAAACATAATAGACGGATCTATGGGAAACAAAATTACATACTATGTATCTATTTGTAATTTTATCAAAAATGTGGGATTTATTGTTATAATTCCTAAAAAGTAAGTCGATGAGCAAAATCTCGGAAGTTGCAACTTTAAAATTAGGCAATTACAGATGTACTTCCACTTTTATTTTCATTTGCTTCCTGGAAAGCAGTCATCGGAAAAAGTATGCCAAACAACTTCTTTGGTTCCTCCCAATATTTATTTCCTCTTACAATCTGATAACCTTCTCGGAAAATTTACCACTAAATATTTATGTATATATATACTCTCCATATTGTTATATTCATTCTACAAACAAAATCCCTTCCGAAAATATTTGTCAATTTCTATTGCCGCAAGAATGAAGACTGGATTCTATTGTGATTCTGATGATGATCATCAGGATCATCAGACTCAGCGTTTGCCCGCCACTACTATTCGAGCAGCAGCAGCAGGAGATAACCATTTCCTTTACCGTTGTGAGGCCTGTAAGCACGAACACTCTCCAGAAATCCACTTCGATGAAGTGATTTTCCCTGCATCCTGTATGACGTTATTGATAGTGTTGCAACTTCCCTTAGCAAATTCCCATGGTAAATGGGTGCCCATTTTTGTTTTTGACGGTGTGCCTCCTGTTTTCCAAGCTTTCTTTATTTGTCTGATGGGGGCTTGTTATAGTTCGGTTTGCTCCATTCATATCCGGAAAGTGAAGCCGAAGATAGCGAGGTTTTATTATGCTTTTGCTGTTCTTTTCATGTTTGCAACCTTTGCAATTGCATTTGCTGCTACTGTTTGGGAAATGTACAAGGCTTTCCCTCCTACCCTTGCTTAGAAAAATAGTGTGCGTAATTGCAAATTGTAATTTAATAAAATTTGTGAAACCCACAAGGGCAATAATTACTAATTAATTTATATTTGAAAAAAATATAATAAATAATTGAGTATGCGAGTAATTTTTCAATACAAATGACATGTGCGTATGACACTAACATTTCCAATCACATACAAGTGTCTATTCGCCATCAACAAAAATAAGAACATGCAAATAGTTGTATTTTTTAGAGACGCTAATTAGAATCATTATAAAACCCTTTTTTTAAGATACCCTGTAAGAAAAATTTTAAACATTTACTAATTTTTAGTGAAATCCACTTGAATATCACAAATAAATATGTATTTTTTGTTGGATTTTAATTCTATATTTATGGGTTACATATGTAATTAACTGTATATTATATACTATCATAAAAATTAGCCCAATTAAAGTTATTAAATAAAATTAAATAAAATATGAGCTTAATATACCGTGAAAGTATATGTTTTTAATGAAATAAGTGACATTAGTTATTCAATTATTTAAGATATTCTATGCATATTAAGTTATGGTTTCAAAGTTGAATATATGAAGGTATTTTTCTGACACCTTATTATCAGATATATTCTGCTATCTTTTTATCTCAATAATTTAATATGAGTAATTTTAGATTTTATGATGAATATTTTCATTAATTAAAAAATGTTTTAACATTTTTCTTTCCAAAAAAATCTCCAAAACACGTTTATCCTTTTTACAAACTTTTAGAATACAGTGAGGATGTGTAAATTTAGTAAAATATTGGTTTTTAAATTATTAAAGTTAAAATTAAAATTAAAATTATAATTATAAATATAAAAATATGGGATTTTATAAGATTTCTAAAGGAGTTTTAGTAGCTATATTTTTTAATTTTTTATTTTATTGTGATTTAACACATATTAAACAGTTGTCAAATAGAAGTTATTTCATTCCACTCACAATAAATATCTAATTTTTTTTATTTTAAATAAATACGATTATTCTTTCTAAATTTAATTAATTAAGTTCAAAAAATATATTAATTATATAATTTATTATTGATATTTGATATGATTAATTATGTGGCATCACTTTATGAATAACGTCACACAATAGTTTAGAAATTTATTAAGGGATGCATTACGCCCATTGTACGTATTGATAAATTAACAGATATACTATACTACATACGATGAATCATGAATCCAATAGCTACAGGGAGGCATTGTTTCTATCAACTATCAAGAAGTACATAAATTCGATTTATTCCATATTTTGTTGTTCGCTCAGCTAAATTTTCACAGTTCACATCTTAAATTCCATTGAAATTATCGCTTCTTGACTCGAGACAGTGGTGGTTGAAGCTATCTTCGAATAAATTGATCAAGTGCTATGTTTGAGAAATTTCCTTCGTAATATTATGAATACAAATTTTTATATAAATTATATTTATATAAATTAATATAATAATATATATTTTATTTTGTTTTATTCATCTAAAATTTCTTTTAATTTTAAAAAACAAAAGATAAATACCGATAATATAATATTAATACCTTAGTTAACTATGTATATAACATTATTTAATAGAACCAATAGAATTTTTATTTAGAATAATGGTCGTGTAGGATTATCAAAGGTGCAAATATAAAAAGAATTATGATTGGTTTAATAAATTTTATAAATAAGAAAAAATATAATAGTATTAAAGTGTTTTTCTTGATAAATTCACAAACAAAAATAATTTGAAAATTTTTTCCAAACAGACCTTTGTAAGGGGAGATAAGTAACAATAGTACATCACGGATCTATGTTAATATATTTACAAACTATATCTTTATCCTTAAGTTTATCAAAACATAAGGGGTCTCAAATGTTATTATTCTAAAAGATAAGTCAATGGAAAAGTCAAGGAAGTTTCGTCTTAACTTCTGCCACTACAGTGTTCCCACGAACATTTTGTCATTTCCTGGAAGACGCATGTCTTAATAAACGGAAAGTCAAGTCTTGAAAGCCACTTTTGGTAACTCATCACTTTTCTTCTTACGGTCCAGGAACCTTCACATTTTTTACCACTAAAAATTGGAATTCCGCGTGCTTACCTCTATATAATCTTCTTCAGATTGTTACATTCATTGCATAAATCAACAAAATCCCATTTTAAATAGTCAGTTGAGTTACAATGTGATCATTTTTCGGGTTTCAATTAACAAGAATGAAAATCAGAATAATTTACTTGGGATCGGAGGAGGATGAGCCTCAGCTGCTTTCCCTCAGTAGCTGTCAATCATCATCATCAGCTGATGACCATTCTGGGGAGTGCAAGTGCAGCCGAGAATACAGTCTCAAAATTTACTCTGATGAATTGATTCTCACCACAGCCTGTATGATTTTATTGATAGTCTTGCAACTTCCCATGAAAAATTACCACGGTAAGCCGGTGCCCATTGTTATTTTTGGTAGTCTTCCGCCTGCTTTTCATGCTTTCCTTATTTGTTTGATGGGGGCATGTTATAGCTCGGCTTGCTCCATTCATATTCGCAAAACGAAGCCGAAGATTGCAAGGTTTTATTATGCTTTAGCTGTGCTTTCCATGGTTGCAAGCATTCTAATTGCGTTTAGTGCTGCTGTTTGGGACATGTACAAGGATTTCCCTCATGTTTTTTCTTGGACGTGTGCATAAATTTTGATTCCAGTGTCCTTGATCAAATAGGCGTGTGACAAACAAAAATGGAACCATTTCATGTACTTCAACATGAATGCATATGTGAATATCATATATGCTATTCTACTTTTAGCTAAGGTGAAAATCAGTGTCTAAGTAAGCAAAGTCATTAACTTTTCCTTGGACCATAAATATCATATAATTTAATTAGGTCCGGTGATCAACATCTTTTATGAATTCAGCTACTTCAGCTACTACGTTTTTTTTTTTCTTAATCTAAAACAAGGTAAGGGTGATGGACTTTACCCTAAAGGGGATAAACACACACACAACCGAAAAAAAGAAAAAAAAAACATTAAACCATACAACTTAATTCAAAGGAGATTCACCACATCAGCCAATCATATTAGGTATCTTATAATTATCCAAGAGATTTAAGACATTAAAAGATTTTACAAGGCCACTGATCATCCGATATCTTGATATTGTTTGTACGCAGCCACTCCAAAAAATATGAATTGCACGAATGCAAAACTAAACCAAGGCACCTCCATGAGATTGTCCGGAAGTAAAGAAGCAAAAAATATGGTCAATGATAGCAAAATGCATACAAATGCGATAAAGTAAAACCCTTTAGCCAAGTTGGGTAAAACAGGCCCAAGGATAATTCCTGAGACTGATGAGT
Organism: Trichilia hirta; assembly: GCA_035221805.1. Lineage (NCBI taxonomy): Eukaryota > Viridiplantae > Streptophyta > Magnoliopsida > Sapindales > Meliaceae > Trichilia > Trichilia hirta. The sequence continues at coordinate 7,164 of JAWDEX010163069.1, read as the reverse complement.
AGAAACTAAGCGTCAACGTCAAGAAACACATGCAGTGTGGAAAACAGACTGGGGATCCATTGCTATTTTCAGTCAAGGAGGAAACAAAGATAGCAATGGCGATGTCGATTGGCAGCATTGAAATTTTCTCAGCCATTTTAAGGAATATTGCTTCTTGATCGGTTTCAGGATTTACAAACTCAGCTTGTGTCTGCTGTGCATTCTTCAAAGATCCAAACTGACAGCTTGATTCACCGTTTTCACGGTCAGGAATTCCGTTGCCATTGCTTGAAGTATTGATCTGCCGGAAAATAAAATGGAAATTAATTTGTATATTTAATTGTTGCCTTCTGGAACGAAAACACTCTGTCTTATTCCCTTATTGGTGTTTAATGTGGAAACAATAGCTAACATGCATAATTGGTAAGGCTGAAAAGATAAATCATCCAACAAGGTTGAGATGGTCTATCATCACCATTTAAAGCAAAAATTCATCTTTTAATGTAGCCGAGGCAGATTCAGAAATTGAAATTATTTGGTTATGATATAAAGAATGAAAAATAAAAAATGCTCGTGTTTTCAAAAGACTGAGGACTTTGATTCTTGCAATTTCAGAGGGTATGGCCTCTAAAATCTGGATTCAAATTCCGCAATTTTGTACTAGCACATCAGCATTGAAAAATGTAATCGTGCTTTTGTAACTACACGATACCAGATTTTTTGAGAGCTTACTCTCACGTCCTTCATTCTTGGATCGATCAGAATAACTCAGGATGAGGTGAGTAGAGAGCAAAAAGTTAATCCTCTATGTTTTTATAGTACTGACGGGATCTGGATTTCATCGAACTTGATACTAAGAAAACCTTGTTGTTTCCAGCTCCTTCTGTTTCCTAGGTAGCTAACAATCTTTAGAAAATTGCACATATCGTACCCAACATTAAAAATTCCTTGAAATATTCTATGCATTTTGTCTAACACAGTTTCTCGAAAAATTTTTAACACCAACAAGAAGAATCGGACAATCTTCTTTGTCAATAAAAAATTAACCAGAAATGAATGGCATATATATCAATGTTCATCCATGATCTAACCTAGACTAACACGAATATACTACTTATTGCCTAGGAAACTTAATTAGTTAATGTTCATTTTCATCCCCACTTCCAAGTTTCTTGCCAAGAAGAAAGTGATGTGAATAGTAATTTTATCCCACCATCTTAAAATTTCTTTTGATGTTTTTGTGACTCACATTTGTAACCGTTGTACTTCAACTTAATTGTAAAACTACAAAACTAAAGTGTTTGATATTTTTATTTGATTGCTAATATTTTCAGTGACAGAACCATATTCTATTCATATATAGACGTTTGTTGAAAGTTGCTGTATCTGAATCTAAAACGACTATTATTTTTACAATATCATTTTTCTATACATTCCCATAAGTCAAAGAGTTATACATTTAAAAAAATTGTACATTCATTGACACCATTAAAATAAGAATAATGCAAGGAATTTAATCTTGTTGTACAAAGTTATATGTATAAATTGATGTGGATTAATAGTATTAATTTTCACTTAATTTATATTATTTATTATGATTAATTACATTAATTTTATATTTTTATTAATCAATATTATTATACAACATTAATTTGTATATATGTATTTATACAAAAAATTTGTATACCTAACACTACTACTGGATAAGTATGTAATTAGAGACATATAAGCTATTCATTGTAAGTATCTCTAGAACTACTCCATTAGTGTGTAATTTAGGGACATACAAGCTATTCATTTTATCTTGGTTAGACGGGAAGAGAATCTTGATGCTTCGGAAATCCATGGTACAATGTCAAGGGAAATTGAGGGTAAAAGAGCAGCAACGAGTATACTTAGTGATAAGCTGGAACAAAAACAGGCAATAAGGAAAAAGCCTCTAGCCGCCGTTGGCAATACGCACCACAGGATAATTGTGACGATTGATCCACAGAAATCGAGCATCGCTGAGAAGAAAAATAAATGGGGTGGAAAAGAATTAATTGTTAAGGTCCCGAAGGTGACAGAGAGTAATTGGGATGTTGAATGGCAACATTGCAAGTTTTTCAGCCCATATCTCAAAAATGTTCTTCTTGTGGGAGACTGAAGCTTAATCTAAAGTTTCATCTCAGATTGTTCTTCCTGTGATGAAATATACCAAATTTCTGATTGATTTGTCTGTCTTCTCGCTGAGGTAGCTAGTCGTCAGCTGCATGCATTGCTTAAATTAGTCATTTGCTGAAAAACATTGTGAAAGGAATGAAATAAAAAAAATAGTATAAATGGCCTCTGTTTTAGTTTCTGTATAGTCAACGCTATTACGTGCAAATTTTTTATTCTTTATTCCTATCATGCATAATTGATTTAGTTTCTGTAAAATTATTGTTTTAGTTTTGCATAGTTAATATTATGTATTTGAATTCCTATATGAACATTAAAAATTAAAATAATTATTTAAATTTACTTGATAAAATTCATAAATTATTTTGAAATAATAAAATTTATTAAATAATCATATAAATAATGTGATAAAATTATAAGAACATAAAGACCAAGACTTAAAAAGATAGAGAGGGGGAATGAATGGAAGAAATAGTTTATAAAAGACCTTTGACTTAAAACGAAAACTAAAAAATAAATCAATGAATAAATGAGTCATCAAAATTGGTCTAAAAGTGAGACTTATCTCACATAATGTGGCACAAATCGTGAACACACAAGGAGATGTAAGGGGAGGTTCTCACACCTGTACACCTTCTGTATTAGATTACAGATTAAGGAGGAGGGAAGGAGCAAACAACGGTAGGCTTTTTATAGGATCCATTCTCAATTTAATTCCATAGAAATTATCAATTCTTGACGGAACGTTATCAGCTACCATTGCTACATTGGTTGCATCGTTGCATCGATTGACAAAAACTTTCATGCGAATGCCAATAATGCTAATTAATTATTGAATATAAGCTTGAAAATGAAGTTATCTCTAGTTGACAGTTCTTTTTTTGAAAAGAAAGAGCGAATAATATTCTAGCTTGCTGGCATTATCCTATTTTCTGCATGGAATCGATTGTAAAGTTTCGGAATAAAGGTCACCCTTATTTGGCGATTGCTATAACAGATTATAGAAAGGATATATTTAAGTTATCAGGTAAGAGCACAGTGCTATAGTACGGGTTAGTACTGAAACAAAAATGAATTGGGATAATCTTTGCGCCAATACTATGTTAATTAAACAGTTTAATTCAAAAGCTTAAGTCTAATATTTAATTTGATGGCTCAAGATTGAAATGGAAATTGATAGAGACAACTTAACTTTAATGCTATGTTGGTTAAAACACCTATCCACAGAACTTAAGTTGCCAGGTAACTATAATAAGAATAAAAATTATAAATAATAATTATGAACAATAATTAAAATTGATTTATAGATTATTCTTATGTAACATGTTAATCAGATTTTAACCTTGCAACGTTTTTGTATTTTAGAGTGTTTTATGATATGTTAATTATTATATTTTTCTGTACATATGTTTTAATTTTATTTGTTACCTATTATTTTGTTTATCACCAAATATGTATGTAATTGTACAAATAAATGTCATTAATTCTCACTCACCCAGTGTGAATGGGATTTGAATCTCAAAATTTCCGTAATACTTAAAAAATTTTATCAGTTGAAGTAAGTAGCAGTTGTAGAGTGATTCAAAATGCAAGAGTCAAAAGCAGCTAAAGGTTTCAAGAGCTGAAGAAGAAGCCAAAATAGAAGACTAGAGAGAATGTGAAAGTTACAGTAGCTGAATGCAAGTTGCAGCGATCAGTTGGCTCAGTTAGTTGCTAGGCTGTCAAGAGGATATGCCAGATGATTCGTACTTGTCATACAGGATTTGTAACAGCACTATACATGTGTATAAACTAGTGTGATGGCTGCGATGAATTAAGATTTGGAATCTGATTGTAGTTTTCTCCGTTCTTGATGAAATAAAAGCTGCAAATTCCTCTGAACTTTCCTCTCAATTTTTTTTCTTTCTTCTTTGATTTCTCTGTTTTCTTTTTGATTCACAATTAAAAGGGCACTCTGTATTAATTGGCTCTCTTGTAGCAGAGGTTGATCAGAGTTGTGATTTCCATAGCCTGGTTTGTTGGAGTTGAGATTCAAATTTTCTTCTACGACCAGTATCTAAGCTACTAGAGATCAAAAAGTTATGGCATCATCTTTGAAATTCTCAATCGAGATGTAAGGCCTGTTATTTTAAAATACCCTAAAGTCTATTTTGGGTGTAATTGCATAATATTACGTCATTCTCCTTATATGCATGTTATCATAGTTATGGTGTTTAAAAATTTTAATTTTGTGATTTTGCATTATTTTTTTATTTAAATAAATTTTATTTAGTAGAGAATTTATTTGATAATTAGATTTTAGGTTTGAAATTATGTTAGATTAAGACTTGAGAATTTTGAGACAGAAATAGAATTAATTTAGTTTAGAGTCCAAATTAAAAATTCGGTTTGAATGAATTTGAGTTTATAAGTTAATTTTAAGTTCAATGGTTTATTTAGATCCATAAAATTTATTTTAGGACCCAAAAAGAAGATTAAGCCTAATAATTTTGTTTAAGCCCAATTAAAAAATTTAAGCCTATTGAATTTTGGTTATATATTTAGTTTAAATGTTGGTTTTCTTTTTTTCAAATCCTAACTATTTATTTTATATTTGATCCTAACCCTCTATTTGTCTAATGTGTTGGTTTAATTTTGATTATATATTTAGTTTAAATGTTGGTTTAATTTTAGCCATGTAAGATAGAAAATAAGATGGTATAAATGTAACCATTAGATTTAGAAGATATAATTTAGGCCATCCATCATTTTTGAATTAATTAAGAAATTGAAAAAAATCAGCATTTTTCAAATTGAAAGCAACCAAAACCGTAGGAGTTAAAGGGAGGAGAAAGTAAAGGCTAAAAGAGAGGAAAGAAAACAAACAGAGAAAAAGAAAGAAAAAAGAAAAGAAGAAAGGTGGAAGGAAAAAGGAAAAGGGAAAATTTTGTAAGTTTATTTTATTATTTTTATTTTTATAATTTTGTTATTAATTTAATTATAGTGTTAATGAGAATTCAAATTTTTATGATAGGATTTAGATAAGAAATTAATGTATGAATTTATTTGATATATGTATTTGATGATTGAAAATTGGTGGAAGTTTACGAATTGTGAAAATTGGAAAAAAATTTTTTTTTAATACATATGAAAGATTTAGATTGATTGATATGATGATGGAATTTTTTTATGACCAAATGAAATGGATATTATTATTTGAGTTAGGGTAGTATATGAAATTATGTATAATATTTGCAATATGAAAGTTATATTAAATTGATGATAGATAGATAAAAATTTTTGGAATTTAGGTTATGAAAATGATAAAGAATATATATTTTAGCCTAAATAAATTGAGTATATATTTTGTATTTTTTAATTATGCATTAGATAATTATTGTTTTAATAATAGTATGAAAATGTTAATTTTGGTGAACAATAACAACAACGACAACAACAACAATGACAATAACAATAACAATAATAATTATTGACATCGTCCAAAATTTGAATATAAAAAATTAATTCACTACTTATCTAAATAATGGTGGGATAGATCACATAAAAAATTTTAAATTTCAAGTTTGAGAGGTTGATTAAGTGTGAAAAAGGTGTTAGACACTTTATAACTTTTGTAAAAATGATTATCAAAATACTAACGATCTTAAATTTTAATTTTTAAAATTTATCCGTATTTACTATTTTTCCAAAAAAAAGAGAGAATATTAAAAAATATTCTATCATGTTAATTTTTTAAAAATTATTGAGCTAAGAGAAGGGAGAATATTATAAATATTTCGTTTTTTTATTAATTAAAAAAGTTTAACTAAGAGAAAAGAGAATAATAAAAATATTCTACCATCTTAATTAATTTTTTTATCTTCATTTTTTCAATTTTATTTTACTTTTATCTTTTTTACCATTTTACTATGAAAAGGAAGAATATTAAAATTATTCTACCTTTTTAATTTTTTTTATTAATTAAAATTTTTAACTAAGAGAAAGGAGAATATTAAAATATTTTTCTATTTTAGTTATTCTTTTTAGTCTTTATTAACAATAAAAAATATCATGAATAAATAAATGCAGTAACTAATTAAACATAATATTGAAAACATAAATAAATTAAATAAAAAATAAAATAAGTACTAAATATTTAAAAAATTTAAATTTAAACACTTTAAATAAATGCAAAATAAAACAAAGAAAGATAAATTTAAATTGCATAAAAATAAATAACTTATAGAGATAAAATTCTCTATATGAATTAAAAATAAATAAGAATATAAATACCCTACTATAATATTGAATTTAAATTAGATAAAATAAATAATTTATGAAAATAAAATCTCTCACATGAATTAAACAATAAATAAGGACAATACTATGCTACTATAGTACTGAATTTAAATTGTATAAAATAAATAACTTATAGAGATAAAATTCTCCACATGAAAAAAAATAAAAATAGGGACATGAACACCCTACTATAATGCTGAATTTAAATTACATAAAATAAATAATTTATAAAGATGAAATTTCTCACATTAAAAAAAATAATAATAGGAATATGAATATCTCACTCTAGTGATGAATTTAAATTATATAAAATAAATAATTTATATGAATAAAATTTTTTACATGAATTAGACAATAAATAGGAAAAATAATATTTTACTATACTTCTGAATTTAAATTGTATAAAATTAATAATTTATAGAGATGAAATTTTTCAGATAAAAAAATAGGGACACAAATACCCTATAATAGTACTAAATTTAAATTGCATAAAAATAAATGACTTATAAGAATAAAATATCTCACACGAATTAAACAATAAATAGAAATAATAACATCACATTTAAATAGCATACTAAATAAATAGACATAAAGTAAGAAATAAAGCATATCATTAACGTAGAGTGAATTGAAAGAAGAAAGAATTTTAAAAATAAAAATATATCATTATTAAAAATAGATTACATAATTAAAGAGTTACAAAAAAATTCTAGCCTTATTTTTTATTCTTTTTCTTTCTTCTTTTCT
>JAWDEX010163048.1:0-17897 GCA_035221805.1 Trichilia hirta | reverse complement strand
AATTTTTCGTCCTTAAAAAATTTAAGCATTAACAATATCATATTCAATTATTAATGGAATTTAGCGAATATTATTATATTTTGATAACTATGACAAATACTTACGTTTAATAAAATATACACTAATCATATACAATAATTTTGGTTGTCTTCGAAACTGTGTTGGTGATCTACGGGAAGGGTAAGTTTAACTTGTTCGTCTGTTCTTTTATTTTTATAAATGCTTGGTTTGGTCATCTGAATAGTTTGCTTAATAGACTCGCATTAGTTGGATTAATTGGACCCGTCTGCGCATGGATAAAAAAAGGGGTACAGAGCGAGAGAGCGTGGACTTGGCCTACTGGCGGGTAAAGCAAGCGAGAGGAAATATCTTTTGCCGGGTCGTCCTGGTATATAAAAACTGTTGTCAAACTTCGTTTTTGCTCTCCATTTCCTTCTTGTACGATTAAATTGTTTTGTAAATATTGGTACGTTGAAGAAATTTTATGATTGTTTTATGATTTTGTGTTTGTTACTCTGGTGTTGTCTTCACGTCTTGTTCGTTGCATACAGAGCTTTCAAGTTGTTTTAGTTTCACCGCGGGGGATGCTTTCTGAGTTGTTGGGTTCTAAACTCATTGTTCAAGAGTATTATTTTTTCCGTTAACTTTTTGTTTATTAAATTGCTACGACAAACGGATAGAAGGCTGTTTTAACTTTTTATATATATTGAATGTCTGGTGGTTAAAAATAACAAGAATTTAATGTTCCGATAACGATCAGAGGGATTTATCGTCTATTATATCAAAGTCTTCATATCATACTTGTTGCTGTTGCAAAATCTCCGGTATGAATTCCAGTTCTTAAATTGTTTTTATTTTTTTTTATTTTTGTGGTTAATGAACCTGACTGCTAGTCTGCAATAGGTGTTTGATGAAATGATTGGATGTATGCCTATCGAATCCCACTATATTGTTAGTTTTAGTTTTCCTTAGTGTTGTTCTCGTTTAGAATCTGTGTAGTTTTCTTCTCTCGTTGTATCGGTTATATATACCATCATGTTATAACTTGGTCAATTATAGATTATTAGGTTCACGAACTGATAATCTTCACCAAGGAAAAACAAAATAAAACAAAAATAAATAGAATAATAGAACTTGACATGGTTAGTGTATCTGTTTGGCAGCCCTGTTTCCCATACTTGAACTCTTGGCATTTGATGTTTACTCTTATTCAAGACAACATTTACTAGGTTTCTGTGTAATTTGGAAAAATTTGGTTTAATTCATCTTTTTTTTTTTTTTTTTTTTTGGGATGACTAAATTCTTGGTTGGTATGATGCTGAGCTGTAACTGTTGTTTACATTTATTTTTTTCACGTCAGGATGCATAAGATTCTGGGCATAAGTATTGAAATCAGTCACCTGTAATTTATTGTGTTCGAGATATGGGAAGACACTTGCAACAAGAAGAGTCTGGTATTCAGTTTCAGGATTACCGTCCAGGCTGCTTGTTGGGTGTCCTCCATATTCTTGACTCCCATCATTGGAAGATTGCTCTGCATAAAAAGCACCGTGGAAGAAGTCATGCCATATGTAAGTAATCTCAATTTCACTTATCCTGTCTTCCAACAAAAAAAAGATAAAAGATAATAAAAATTTATTCATCTTATCTTCACTTGTTTCGTGGATTTTGGCTCTAGATTGCAATGATGCAGACTTTGCCATGAAAGTTGAATTAAGAAAGGACTGCAAAATTACACTTAATGTTTCCTTGGGAATCTAACACTAAGTCAATGAAGCTATATCGTATGATTGGAGTAGACTGTAGAATTGGAATGCGATTATATTTTATGCAAGCAGTTTATGGAAAAAAAAAAAAGAAACAGAAAAACTCTTGTCAATGATTATTGGCTTTTGTCTCAGTTCTGCTTTTTCAAATTAAGGAATTGTATTTACAAATTTTTCTTATAGATCTTCAAGGTTATCATACGGTGCCAAATGTTTTAAATACTTCTAGAGAACCTTCAAATGGGTTTAAAGGGTTTTACCGAATTAACTACTGTGTAAAAAACAGAGATTGGTTGACTAGTTTGATGTATGAAGATGTTCTTCTTCTTCTGTGAGAAGTAAAGATGTTTCAGATGCATAAAGATAGAAAGGCAAAGATACTATGTTTGTATGTGGGTGCTGTGATAGTATTTAAAATATTTATCTGTCCTCAAAACTATATGGTGTTTAATTTTTGGTCTAGTTTGGAGACTATTTTGCTTCCAATGTCAATACTAATAAGTGCACTTGCATTATACAGTAGACTATTTTGCTTCCCATGTCAATTCTATTAATTGCACTTGCATTATACAGTAAATTCTTGCAGTTCTCCAGTCTCTCAGGTATCTGGGGTGCTCTGTAACGTAAGACCTACAGATTAGACATATTCTAGTAATAAAACTAATTGTATACCTGACACACTTGCATTAATTGCTCCTGGAGAAAATTAATTCTGCTATACAAAGGTAGAAGTAATGGAAATCCTAGGCAAGGGTTTCACTTTGACTTAGCAGTTGAACCTTTTGATTGTATATGTGCATTTTTAAACTTGCTATGCTGTTAGTAATGCATCCTAGCAAATTGTAGGCTGTGGACATCCAAAGACAAGTTCCATGGACCATGATACTGGTGAAGCTCAAAATTTATTGGATGCTGAAGCAGAAAAATTCAAGGTAAGTTCATGATACACATTTACAATTACTTGAGAATAAGAAAACTGTGCAACCTGGTTGATTACATTTTTGGTAATTACAGTAATTGCCTTTATCATGAGATGTGAATTATCTGTTCTTCACAAACAAAACATGAACTGACAGTGACTATTTAAACATGACCAGGCCGAACAGCATCCTGCAAAAGTTGATCCAATTGACAAAAGCATTAAGGCATTAATCACTGAAGAGATGTCCAAGGAAGAGAACCACAACCAGTGGTTTTTGGGTCACCCTCCACAATCAAAGTTCCGGTGAACGAATTCAGTCCATCATTTAGAGCACTCAGATTATCGTCTGGGTAAAATAAACACCAAGTGGACAAATCCAATTATCATCCTTCATGAAAATGCAAACACTTCTACAAGTGGATTGCAGTTTTCATCTCTGGAGAAAACAACTGGGAGACTAGTTGCAAGAAATAAAACAAGTGATTTTTGTGATAGTATGAATGTTCAGGGCAGCGTGGGGCAATACTAGAGTCCTGGAAAGAATGGACGGGTTGAGTCTGATAAGTTAGAGGAAACCTTAAGAAATGAGAACCAGATGGATGCTAAGCATCTTAACAGGGAAATATTCCATCATCAAGTCAACGAATATGCAGATGTTCTAGAGATATTTCAGGTAAACATGGAGATATCTGTCAAAATTTTGCAAGATCCAGATGATGAAGCTTCAAAGCTGTTTACTGGCCCGCAAATTTCAAATGGGAAAGCACAATTTACCAAATCAGGATCATTTCTTGTAACTGATGTGTCACATATTAGATACCTTGGACCAAGTACACTGGAACATAAGCAGAACGAAACTTGGACCTTCCCAAAAAGAGAGAAGTTGGTATCAAGGACTCAAGTACCAAAGCCTGATGCGGTTAGGTCTCATGAAGGTTATAATGAGAAGACAGCAGCTTCCTTGGTTGATCAGAGTATAGGCAGCACTGTAAAACATAAAACAAGTGTTTCTTCTTGGGGTTCATCCCGCCAGTCTAATCATCAAAGGTGGAATCGATTGGTTGTAGGTCGCCTAAGAGACATAAAGCAGAGAATAAAGCAGGCCATTAAAGAGAGCAAGAAGAGGAGAAAAAAATCACACACAGATGGACTCCTCCAAATAGTTCCTTCCACATGTACACCAACCACAGATGGAAAAGAGATACTTAAATGTTTGGAAACCAGCACAAGTCAAGATGGTTTATTCTCACCTTTATGTCACAGGGGTTTTGCTCATGATCTCAGCAGCAGTAAAGTACCCGGCATGAGAAGAGCTATCTCTCTAAATGAGTCTATGGATCGATATGTGCAGTTGTTTGAGTCTAGTTTCCACAAAGAAGCAAAGTTGCCTCAGTCTATGAGCTTAAAATTGAGAAATGAAGATAGTGTTTCTTTAAGAGAGAGAGCTCCAAAGTTCTTCAGAAGGATTTCCTCTCTTTCTGATCTTGACTCATTTTGTTCCTTAATAAATGAGGTGGTTCATGATTCAGAGAAGGCTATTAGCACTGAAGCAGATTCCTATACTGGCAGTGGATTTATAATACGAGTGGAACAAATTTAAGTAGCTTTTCTGTGGATGCAGATAAACAAGAATCACAAGATGCTGTTGTAGAGTCCAAAGTTCAAAAGAAAATGGAAAAAGAAAGCAAAAGCTATTCTGGTATGGAATATTTGGTTGGCTGGCCAGCGAATAGAGTTAATGAGGAAATTGCTACGACAGGTGAACTGGGTGAGAATATGGTTGAGCCAGCAAATGTTACAAGCATCCCTCCGGAAGATCAGAAGATTGGCTCCCCAATGAATGCTACTGTGGGCTTTGCACAGCCAAGTCTAGTTTCAGAGCCTGAACCTTGTTTACCAGACGATTTTACAAACACTGCAGGGTATCCAATTGCAGAAGATAACTGCATATATCTAATCTACTTCTTTCTTTTTTTTTCCTTTGCTTAAAAATAATCTCCTTTAATAATATATATTTGGTGGTGAAATTTTCTTGCAATTTATTAAGATGAAATAACCCGAAAAGTATGCTACACACTGATTGTGTGAGGCTTGAAAATCGATTACCACGTAGCTCTGCTTGGCTAAATTCACTCAGGTTTGGATTCAAACCCTATCGATGAGGCAGATTCTTCTTTTGTCAGGGAAAATGGGTCTGGTGAAGATTCTCTACCATGCTTGTGTAGCAAAGTGAATCATAAGAAGAACGATCGCTTGCAGCATATTGAATTGGACAACGATGAAGCTTCCCTCAATTATGTAAAAGATGTTCTTCAGCTGTCAGGCTTCATAGAAAACGAGTCCCTTGGGAAATGGTACTCTCTAGACCAACCGCTGGCCCCTTCCTTGTCGAAGGAAAGGGAGGCAGACTTGCACCAAGAAGTACGGTGCTCTGAGGAGTTTGGTGGCGACTGTGATCACCAGCTTCTGTTTGATTTAATCAATGAGGTACTACTTGAGATATATGGGAGATCATTCACCTACTTCCCAAGAGCCTTATCATTCAATCACAGCATCTGTCCAATGCCTAAAGGACATCATGTTCTTAAGGAGGTATGGGCAAGGATTTGCTGGTACCGGAGCTTTAGGTCCGAGCTGGACTGGTCATTGGACGACACTGTGGCTCAAGATTTGTCAAAGGATGCTGGTTGGATGGCTCATCAGTTTGAAACAGAATGCGTAGCACTTGAACTGGAAGAGTTGATCTTTGATGAACTATTAGATGAAGTATTTTGCTTGTAAATTAGTTCTCGCCGTTCTTTCCTCTTTTAGGCTAGGGTTGTGCATAAAATTTTGTCAAGGTTTGATTATAAATTTTATAATCATCACATTTTCCAGATATACATCATGGTTAGTTTGATTTGTCAAATACATGGGACAAGTCATAACCGAGAATCTTCAACAGCCAACCCAACTGCACCGTCTTGCAAGCTTAGCGACATTCTTGTGATAGTCTAGGGTTTAGAGGAGTATTGACAGATGTATCTATAGATAAAGGCTTACTCAATTTGCGATTTTCTTTATGTTATTATTTGATTCAAGAATATTGAATTCTTAACTGAGAATTACCTTTTACCTTTTAATTTAGAGATGTTCAATTACATGATGATTATAGTTGTTAAGCACTTGTCAAAATTACCATCACAAACAGTCATAAATACAGAAACTGAAATTTCACTTTTATTTCTCAGGTTTTAGCACAACTCCCCTGTTCTGCATAAGATCCTGTTATTGCATTAGAGTGGGTGCACTGCCAGAGGGGTATTTATGTTCACTTCTGTAATTACAACTAAGCTCATGCCCTGACAAGCTTGAAAAGGTGGAAGTTGGGGGATGCTTGGAATGTAAGTCAGGTTCTTATAAGTATTAGTGAAATAACACGCGCAGCCCGTGCTGGTTTCAACTTTCAAGTGGCCCAACAATACTCCATAAAATATAAATAACAGTAAATATATAAATAAAAAGTTTTGATTTAATAACGTTTTCACGACCATTTTTCGCTCAAGCAATCACCACCTAAAGAATACCTTCAATCCATTGTTGTCCCACTAAAAATCTCACGTTGTCGTGTTCTTCCTCTTTAGGCGTATTTGTGATTTGGAAGGGAGATTTGCAGGTGAGTCGTCTGATTTGGGGGATTTAGGAGGCGACGATATGAGTTTTCTACTTCACTTCGAAGAGGTAAGAACTGCTTCGAAGTTACTCTTGTTTTCATGCGTTTAATTTATCTCTATCACGTTAGATACCTCTATCTGGGTTATATTGGCTTGTACAATGAATTTCGCAAATCCTATTATTTCAAACTAAATGATTATTTAATTTTTTTTTTTTTGTAGTTTCTTTTTCTTGGTCGTGATTAGATTTAAAAAATATATTTGAAATACTTTTTATAGTGCTTTCATTGATTTTGCTATTAAGGTTTTCTTTTGGGATTTGTTTAGTTGACGGGAAATGAGCAAAATAAAATTGTTTTGGGTTTGTTCCTTTAGCCAAATGGAAGATAAGATTAGTGATGAAATTTTCAAGGTTTTATGCTGGGTTGCTTGAAAAATGCGGAGAATGTCATTTTAGTTTAGGTATTCGATTTGGGTAAAGATGATAAAGCTTGCTTGTTTAGTTTTATTGGCATTTGAAATTTAATATTTTGATTTCTTGGTATAAAAATATAAAGATTTTATTGTGTGTTAAAAAGATGTGGGAGAATTTATGCAAAGATGAATCCTTGATTCAAGATATTTGTGACCGAAATGAATTAACTTCATTGGAATGAATCTTAGATAATGCATATAACATCATGGGTTCTCTAAATTCTTAGACAATGCACAAAAGGCCCTTAAATTTCAGAAATAAAGATGCAAAATCATGGATTTCTGTCTGGTTCTTGAATCATTGTGTATATTTCTAATTTTTCTGTGTTTTCTCTTTTAAGCATAAAGAAACCTTTGCACAAGTCCATTTGAGCCTAGCTGTTAGATAATATATATAATAAAATGATAAATAATAAAATTATAATTGTGATCCAGTAGCAGATTGACTTTATGAGGGTGAGGGCTGAATTGATGTCTTTGTCTGCTAAACGTTGAACCCTCTCATGGTGATATTTAACCTTAGTCACCCATGGGTTTGTATCCATTACTAAGATTTTAGACAAAAATATTTACTATTTGTTGGAAGCAAAGTTGGTTCTTTTTTTAGTAGGTGTTAACTTATTTATTTATTTGGTTTGAATCAATGGCAGAGAAAATGGTGGTGATGACGTAACTACTAAGATCCTTTACTACGGAATTTGCCATTCGAACTTGGGTTTGGCAAAAATGAATGGGGTTTTATGTGGAGGACTAAATTGTTGAAAATTTCGAAGTTGAGAGATGGAATTGTTAAATATGTTTCATAATAGAGGGAAAACTACTAATTGCAGCCTAAATTTGGATGGAAACTAATAGCAAGGATGGATTTGTTAAAATCTGTCATTGTGTGTCCTGAAATGTTAAAGCGTGAAACCTCAAGGACTCATAACAGTTTTTTTTTTTTTTTTTTTTTTTTTTTTTTTTTTTTTTTTTTAACTTAATTGTTAATGTTTTTATGTTTTTTGGGAACACATTTATTTGATTATTTCACTCATGCTTTTATTTCCATTTTTTTAGCTTCACAAGACCTAGGTTTCCTTCATTGACTCATTTATTTTTATTTTATGTAAGTTTAGTAAATGGCCATTCAAAACAAGTTATGGAAAATATTTAAACTTCATGGTGCTATTGCATTCTGGTGACTCTAGATAATTTGAACATCTATAATTTGCATAACTTTAATTTTATATTCAACTACCATAGAAGGCGCTTAATTTTTCATTAAATCAATATCGTAATTAGTTATGCTGAAATATCATAATTGGAAATGATTGATGTTGGCACAGAGGAAAACTTTGTTTCTTTTTATGTTGTTCAAATATTTGATGAAGTGTCTCATACATAGTTTTCTCTTTGTTTACTCTGTCATTTTATAGGTTACAGTTATTTCAAAGAAACCAAAGGAGACATTTGTGTCTTGTAGAACTATAACTTAAAAGTTTAAGAGACAAGAACCGAATGACAAATGTGGAGGCAATGTGCAAAATCTGTTTACAACTTAGAACACTTTGATAGATCTTTAAAACAACCATGGATATTTTTGTCAATATTTTCTTACTCGGATGATCCTCAAAAGAAGGGAAAGGCTGCCCCTGCGCAGGTATGTCACTCCTCTCTTGCTGTTCATGCACATTGACGTGTTTTCTACGCATTTTGTTAACACGTTTAATGTTCTCCATTTTTGGGGGATATTTGGGTTGTTTTTGCAGGAGACTAGAATGAAGGATAGATTTACAATATATGCCAAAGGAGGTGACAGTGGCAGTGTTTGTTACGGTGTTCACCATATTCGGTATGTTTGCTGTGGGAGACCTGATGGTGGGTTAGATGTGATAGCTTTATGACAATAATCATCCATCCATTAAGCATTGACATGTATTTTTTTTTTCAAATATCCTTGTTGCATATGGTAGTTGTCACGAGCTTCTTTTTGCTATAACGGCGTCACCCCGCGATGCGCCAAGTCACGGACCTGGCCAGCACTTCCTCTGCTATTACTATCAGAGCAGCCCAAATCAGCCCAAATCAACACACCTACATGCACAATGCTCGTTATCTTTTACACAAACCTTTGTCCTCAACCCTTTTTCTCCCCAGTTAGCATACCTGACATTTAGGGTTGTAACAAACCACCCCCACTTAAAGAATCATGCACACCCTCGTGCATGGACCATACGCGAGATTTGGGGTCGTTACAGTAGTATTATCATATTCTTATATGACTGCTTTGTCCAGATTGGCTTTTATTCTCTGAGCATTGTCAAGATAGGTGATCATCAATAGTTGCGCGGTTGCTTCAGACAGTTTAGAGTGATTTATTCACTGAAATTTTTATAGCATTATCTATAGCATTACTAACTAATGTAGGTGGGAATAGTGGAAGAGGTGGTGATGTGATTCCAGAGTGTTCAACCATAATCTGGGACTTCCGTGGTTTGCAACATCATGTTGTATGTTATTCTTATTTTTTAATGTTTCTTGAATAATGTATTAGCTTGATGGTCTGGCAGTGAATTGATGATTGAGGGTTGTGGTATATTGCAGAAAGCTGGGAGCGGGGGGCATGGAGCTGCAAAGAATAAGATAGGAACCTGAGGGCAAGACAAGGTCTTTTCAAACTGCTTTTTGTTTATCTGGCCATTTAACCAAAATGAAAGGTACATTGAATGATTAGTTCATTTGCTAGGTTGTTCTAGTACCAGTTGGCACTGTTATTCATCTTGTAGAGGGTCAGATTCCATAAATGATAGAATATCGTTCAGAAACAGATTTGGATCCATGGGAACTACCAGGTACGCTTGATAATGATCACTCTAAATTTGATCAGCAGTCTGCCATTCAGAATCCAAAGTGTTCCAGAGAAAGTCAAGTCTGTATGTGGTATTGGTGAATCATTATCTCATACTGAGACAATGGTTAAGGCATCAGCAAGCATGCAGCATTGCATTCTGGCCGAACAGGAAGGAAAGGAACAGGCACAATATAATGTTGCAAAATTAACTGAACGAGGCTAACAAATCGTCATTGCTTGCAGTGGGGAGGGTGGTTTGGGTAATGCATGTTGTCCAAGTATTTTAAAAATGCCCATGGTTACAAAGTCCAAGGTCTGCAGAGATGGTACTTTTGATCTTGAAGTAGCAAATGATTAACGATCTTCCTTTAGTGCTGAGGTGCCTGGCTCAGAGGCTGTTCTAATACTTGAACTGAAGAGCATTACTGATGTGGTGGGCCTTGTGGGGATGCCAAGTGCTGGAAAAAGTACACTTCTAGGGGCCATATCAAGGGTCAAGCCTACAGTAGGCCATTATGGCTTCACAACTCTAAGGCCGAATTTAGGAAACATGAACTTCGATGACTTCCTAATTAAGGTGGCTGACATTCGAGGCCTCATAAAGAGTGCCCATGCGAATCGTGGGCTTGGACGTGCTTTTGTGCGGCACATAGAACGTTCGAAGGTTCTGGCTTATGTGGTAGATTTAGCTTCTGGTTTGGATGGAAGAAAGGGAATTCCACCATGGGAACAACTTAGAGATTTAATTTTAGAGCTTGAGTACCGTCAGGAGGGTTTATCTAATCTACCATCGTTCTTACTCGCAAATAAAATTGATGAAGCAGGTGCTGAACAAGTGTATGAAGAACTTAAAAAAGGAGCGCAAGGCTTTCCTATCTATCCAGTATGTGTTGTCTTAGAGGAAGGGATGCCTGAGCTAAAAGTTGGCCTCAGAATGCTTGTGAATGGTGGAATATAAGAGATTTACATTGATTAGGTGTTTCGGCATCCAAATTTTCTGTTTTCAACGCGTGTTAGAGAATTGGCGGAATATCAGAGAGACTTGGTTTAGAAAAAATTTATATTGATTAGGTGGTTAGGAATACTAATTCTCTGTTTTCAATCGGTAACAGAAAATTATGTGCAGCTAATTTAATAATTTTAGATCCAAGTGGTTGGTAAACGTTTATCTTACAACCTAGTGCAGTTTGATTGCACAGCAATTTATAAAAGTAGATGAGTTTTGCTTTTAGAATGGATTTGTAAAATATTCGTGATATTCTTAAATTTAATGTATTTAGATTATATTAATATAAAAATAATTATATTTTAAATGGTTATAAATGCATCAGAATTTTTCATCAAGTTACATACTCAGCTTCAAATTTTCAATTTTTAAAAAATAAAAGAATTATCATTTTATTCATTTTTTAAGTGTTTTACTGTTATATCAAATTTTTTTATTATTTTATTTTAATTTTAAAATTAAAAGATTGCTTTGGATGTACATCTCGTGAGTTTTTTCAGTATTAATTACCTATTTTGTGAATAAATGTGAGTTGTGAAATGTGTTTAGTAATACTAATTTTTGATAGAATCACTCATTTTAGTTAATATAAATTATTTTATAAGCTACTTTATTTTTGATAATTTTATTGAATGTATTCCAAATATTAATTTTATTGGGACTCGTTGAGTCCTGAAAAAATCAATCCATATATAAAAATTATTTATGTTATTTTAATTTTTTTAATCGCTAATTTTCGTCTGTTACCCATGATACCGTGACAACTCACTCCATAAATCCCACAATAGCTATGTCCACTCCAGTGGAAAATGTTGGAATGTATCATCTCTGGTGGGTTCTACCATCTTCTCTCCTTATCAAAATGAATAATTGAGTTGAGGACATGACAATGCTTTGAATTCGAGAGAACTTTATTGTTCTAATTCGCCACTTTATTTACAAAAATAATCATGTTTTTTTCCTGCCATCCATTGCGACATTTCTTTGGAATAAAAAATAAAAATAA
The DNA here is from genome assembly GCA_035221805.1 of Trichilia hirta. NCBI lineage: Eukaryota > Viridiplantae > Streptophyta > Magnoliopsida > Sapindales > Meliaceae > Trichilia > Trichilia hirta. The sequence goes on along the minus strand of JAWDEX010163048.1, from coordinate 6,240 downwards.
TAAAAAAAAAAAGATGCATTCCACAACCAGGGGACGCAGACAATTTGAGGCCCACAAACTGGGCATGAGAGCGGTATGCGGATTCGGCGATGAAAATGAATTCATTATTCGTCTATGCTTTCAAGACGGGCATCGAGATCAACCATTCATCATTTGCATTTTTAGTGACACAAACACTCCAATTAAAGACCATAAAAAATGAAACTGTCTTTTACAGAAGCTATTGTCCAGAAAAGAAATTTTGGCTATAGCTATGGTTATGGACGATCTGATGACTGAAGCCCCCTCTTTTTTCATCAAAAGAAAAAGTGCATGATTCAGTCACAAGTCTTTTCTTCGTTTTTTTCCGGTCTTTGAGGAATATTTGTATTCCGTTTGCACATAAATCCAACGATCTACGTTAGCTTCAAAATACTTTGTCTTTCGGATGATAATGAAATCAACTATTAGTATTTTATTTCTTATTCTTGGAATTACCGTCAATCACCATTCTATTATGAAGAATAAAATTCAGGCACGCAAGCTAATAACAATTATGGGGAATAAAAACCGTTCTAGTGGAGTCTGAAGTTTCTGCAACTTTCTTGTGGTTTTCATTGAGAAGGCAGCTTTTTGAAGTTAAGCAGATCAGAAGAGAGAAAGGTACAGAAGAAAATTATACACCCCACAAAGGAAAGCGACATTTTGTAGCAGGAGCCAGAAGGAGACATACCTAAGTAAGCTTACCTATCAGAATTATGTTGCTCTAATGGAAATTTTTATTTATTTAAAAAAAAAGAAAAAGAAAAAGAAATCCATGAGATGAATGCTACTTTATTATGTAGAAGAATTAGGCAAATCCGAGTCATGCTGGTGTTGACATTCAATATACCTGTAAATCCAATTCAAAAATGCATGATTCCTGCCGCCTTCTTCTTTTGCATCCATTTACTTTGAATAAAAAAACATTAATTATTTTCCTGGTAGAGGGACCCGCAATATTATCTCCAGATTCCCGTAGTTGATGGTTCGGACTTTGCGCCAGAAAGAATTTATTTTTTAAATAAAAAAAATAAACCTATTGTTTCCTGAGTCAATTTTCATAATTATTAATAAAATGAAATAAAGAATCGTAACAATTTATGTCACACTCGCCTATTCCCTTTCTATCTGTCTCCATGTCTAGTGGCTAAAATTGATTATAGAAAAGTTTATAAAATCTCATTATCAATTGTTTCATCATACGTCTGTATTTTTTTATCTTTTCGACATTTCGATATTGGATAAAAATTGAAGGACCCATCAACTTCAGGAAAATAATGTAATATTAATATGTTTAATAAAAATTAAATATTTTTATATTGATAGAGATAACATATAAAAATTTTTATTATATATAATTGTGATCTAAAAGTTATAATACTAATATGGGTATTATAAAATTTTATTTTTTGTCATTAATAAATTTTTTATTAAAAGTTTCTGCTACGATGGGCTTTCAAAAAGACAAAAATTATAAATACAAATTTATATTAATAAGTCACAGAAAGTATGAACAAGGTTAGATTTGGCTTTTCGAAAAACATTATTTTAGAGCAAATTACGCTTTATGGTAGTCTAATTTGTAGGAGATAATAACTTAGTTATAAAACGGTTCGCTATTAATTTTACAACTTTAGAACAATTATAGGTTATAAAAGATTTTACTAATGGATTCTAGAGATTTTTATATTTATTATTTATAGTAATTTTTAATATTTAATATAATAAATAATAAATATTTTTTTCAAAATTTATAATTTATTAGATATAAAAATTAATAGGATCATCTCACACATTTTCAAGTATATACAAACGCTCTTTAAATAGGATAAAAAATTAAATGTATTATTCTTGACTATTAAAGTTTAAACCTTATTTTGTACAACGATGTAATACCTAAATTAATAAATTATTTATTTAGTTATTACAAAATTTGATTCAATAATAATGCAAATATTCACGACCAAAAGACTCTAATTTTTTTTTTTTTTTTTTACTTTAAAATATAAATAAACAAAGTCTAACGGTTTTTTCTACAATTATAGTTATTATTATAAAAAATATAATTAAGGGCAGCAAAAATTTAAATTAAATATAGATATTATTAAATTTGCATTCATATTCAGATAAAAAAAATAATTATTATAATTTTATAAATATTTAATTTTTATACATATGAATGTAATATGAATATTTCTAATTTAAATATACAAATTTTTAAATATTCGCAAAAAATTTGAATTTGTAAATATATTCAAATTTTTAAAAAATATATTATTTAAAATAAAACAAAAATGACAATAAATAAACTATTTTAATATTAAACTGCAAAAATAAATATAAAAATAATTTTCATTAAATATTCTATGTAGTATATTAATACTAAAAAAATAAAACTAAACACTATTATTTTACAAAAAAAGAATAAAAAGTGCAGATTTTTATTCTACATCATCATCAAATTTTGTTTAAATATAGATAGATATTTTTTTTATAAAAAAAAAAAAAAACAAAATAATAATTTAATAATATTTATATACTTATAAATATATTACAAATTATTAAGCATTATAAGATGAGAAAAAATTTACTTTGATATTTATGATTAAATTTTAATATTTTTTTATAAAAATTTATAAAATTAAATTGAATTAACTTAATTATTTATAAGTACTATTAAAAATTATAAATAATTATTTTAATTGATATTTTAAATAAAAATATTTTATTAATATTTTAATAATAGGATGATTCTAATATGGTGTGATAGTTATTTTATGTTTGTTTTGTGTTTAATTTTTTATAAATATATTTTTTATAAAAATTTAAGATAATCGAAATTTTATTTCATATTTAATATTATGATGATGTAATTTTTATATATGTATTTTATTTAATATAAAATAAATATTGTGTGATTTATAAACACCTACTTTAAAAAATAGGTGCTGAGTGCTGATCGTCTAAATTCTACAGTAACAGACGAGTATCCTCGTTCAAAAAAAAAATAACAATACGTTAACTTCTAAATCATCTAATATTACCTATATAAAAAGTATTTTTGATTTATAATATTGTATGGTACCACAAGAAAATCAGTTAAAAATATCTGCATCACAATCAACCAGACATGACTTAAAAAACTTTATTTATTTTGGTAGGCCTATGCTAATTATTATTATTGGTATTAATTTATCATATGTTGCGTGGATGGAAACGATATCACAAGTAAGTCTTCTTGTACATATCAAAGACGCAATTCAAGTAGGATGTAGCCACGTGTGCGGTTAAGATCAACTAGCCTACTCTATAATTAGCAATCAAGCTCTTCATTTTGAAGGCCGTCACAGAGCAAAGAGCCTTAGAGATCTCTGTTACCAGTCGATTCATCTGCTTATTTTTCTCTTAATTAATTAAGACAATGTCTAGCTGTGGTGGAAACTGTGGTTGTGGCTCTTCCTGCAAGTGCGGCTCCGGTTGCAACGGGTGTGTTTGCACTTTTTCGTTCGGTTTGTAAATTACGTTTTCTTGTTTTCTTTCATACTCATCTGTATCTCATATTTACATACAGATGTGGCATGTACCCGGACTTGACCACCAGCGAGACTCTCGTCGTTGGGGTCCCCTCTGTCAAGATGTACGTACACTAATTTAACCAATTCTTAATTTTACAAATCTATGAAACTAACAATCAGAAGATTACTTTTTCTAAATGATAATACAAATACAAATGATGTTGAATTTTATATTTCTTTAGGCACTATGAGGCGTCCGAGATGAACTTTGGAGCTGAGAACGGCTGCAAGTGTGGATCAAACTGCACCTGCGACCCGTGCACCTGCAAATGAAAAGGCGACATGGATTTGCCCTATTCAAAGCAGCTTGTATGGTTTATAAAATATTAAATAAGCACAAAAACTAAGTATATGGTTTGCTTTTTGGGTCTTTTATGAGCTTTATGCTTGTATATAAGAAGGCCGTGTCTGCTTCAAATCCTTTCTTGGATTTGTTGTGTAGCTCAAGGCATTGTTTGTGTTTTTGTAACTGCTGCTTTCCAATGGGAGTTCAATGTATTTGTAGGAGGAAAGTGTGAGACTGACGGTGTGAAATAGTTATCATCAATACATGAAATAATAATTAATACGCTCCTAGCAATTGTGCTGTGAACTGGTTTGTACTATTCTGATTTAGACCGTTGGTTTGGTCTTTGTGACGATAGTGGGTAAGAAATCGTTCTAGCCTTATCTTCTTGGCATACGTGTACCTATTGTTGTAGATATTTTATTGCTTGAACGACGACAAAGTAATTGTCCAGTTGTCCTTATTTTGTCTTTTCGTTCGAAGATGAATACTTAATTAAAAGATGAAGCCTGCCGTACCACCCTGGTAATACATAAAACACTACGGGGCAGAGTCGGTAATCTGATTTACAATACGTGTATATCTTTGAGATCACAAAATTGGCATTGAACATTTCTTCCCTTCCATTTTAATGATATCTACTCAATAAGTGCAGCAAAGGTTCATCGCGGGTGTCCTTGGTCATCCTTTCTTCTGTAGACTTAGCAATAATTCATTAAATGTGTTAACGAAAGGCATCAAAATATCGAGCCCCGATGGGTGCATCAAATTCGTATCCTTGACTTTTTTAGCAGCCTGACTATGAATGACAGCTTGCCTTTTTTTCAGCAAGTTCATTATCTGATTTATTGTTAGGGCCTCCATTAAATTATTCATGTGGAAAGAAAACCAAGTATACGCTGTAAACAAGTACCGTAGTTAGCGACGGTTAAACGAAAAGAATCTTCATATTTTGATTGGACCACCTGCAAACTTTTTTCGACCATCATTGTTTAGACCTTCATTCTTTAGTTACAGTTACGAATGAAGGTCTTTGGTTTCGCCGTTTTGCTGCGGCATATAGATCCTGTTGACGCCAAGATTGTTTCGAAATAAAAAATTTTAAATACTACAAAAATTTTATTGATATTATTTTAACGATTAAATAAAACAGTATTGGATCTCAATCAAAAGTTTTTTAATATCCACGTGAGAATATAGCAGAAAAACTAATAATAAAATCGATTTATCAACGTATAAAATTTAATAATTAAATTAATAAGTGATTAAAGACACGTAAAAAAAAAAAATAACAAGATAAAATAAAGCATTTATATTATTTATCGATCTGAATAATTGAATTTGAAAATGTACAGTATAAAAATTTTTTTTTAAGAAGAGTTCGATGTTGCCAATCAAAAGAAAAGTTTCTTTTTAAGTAACGATTTCAGTATTTATAAAGTCTTTGCACATACGAGTATTAGAGAACGGGAGTTTGATTAGATAGTATGCGACATGGACAGTCGATAGGTCCTTTCATCACCTTCTTGTATTGGATTAGGGGGGGTGCAATAAATATCTGCAACCTATAGAGTATAGTACCTTCTAATGTGATCAAACGCTAAGACAATCTTTAAGAAACACATTTAATTATCCTAATCGATTCTCCTATTTTTTATTACTGAGACCAAGTTACCTCGATAATTCAGTGACAGATTTGAATACCGAGATAGGAGAGTTTGGGTCAGGTTACTCGTATGATGGTATGGAAGGAAGAGAAAACTTGTATAAGGAAAAATCCTCAATATAAGCTCCTAAATTTCTAGCAAAAGTGAAAACTTTTAATGATTTGAATTTTCTAAGGTGACTTGGAAGTTTTTGACCTGGTTCCTTTAGTGTACCGAGCTGCCAACAGCCTTCATTAAATGTGAATGCTTTGACTTTCATTTGTTGTTTTTGAAAGGACGTCATTGTAGTCTCGTGCCTCTTTGTATCTTGCAATGTCATCATGTGCAAGCCTGTGGATGGCTATTTTTTTTTTAAATTGGCGCTTTTTTTGGGCGTCTCTTTAGACCTGTGTGACGTGGCTATATCTTGTCCACTCATTAAGTGACTCTTGGGACTCATTGTGCCATTTGACTATCATTAAGGCTGCTATAAATACCCTTGGTTTATTTTCTTTTTTCTATTTCGCATATCTTCTGGTTTTTGCTGTTGCTTGTTTGTCTTTGGCTTTTATCCCTTATCTGCGTTTGTGTCCAACGACATCAGACCCTTTTGTACTTTCGTTCTTGCAGCCTTTTAATCGATAAAAAATTATTTTTTTATATTTTATATTTTATACTTTGTTTGCGGTGGTATTGCAACGTGTGTTTCTGC
>JAWDEX010163021.1:0-17906 GCA_035221805.1 Trichilia hirta | reverse complement strand
CTATCACTGCATCAAAGACAAAAATAAACACAAATTACCAACAACTTAAAATTTATTCCAAAGACTAAAAATATGCAAAATTTGAGGGAATTAATTATATTCAAAGTGTAAAATGATGAATTTAAATTTTAATACTCATACACTTTTATATACTTATCAGTTAAGGTAAAAAATTATAAGAGGCCTTAATAGGTTGGCCATGTGAGTACTCGTAGAAAGCCTAATCTTAGGGGCTCTATTTTTAAAAAAGAAACTCTAATGTTTGGGAGCCTAAATAAAAGAGATGAGCATAACCTTACTCAATAAACTGCATCATCTGCCTCATTAGCCAAGCTTATTATACCTGTGTATTCAAAGTATGAGTGCCCTCATATTGGGTTATGTCAAAGAAAGATAGGTGCTTATTTTAGATGTAACCAGATGGGTCATATGGTTATAGACCTGTCTTACCTATTTAGTTATCCTATCTTTAGCAGGTAGCAACATTTTAGCTAAGACCTTGTTTAGAAAGAGGTTATAAGAGTAGAGGTCAATCATATGATGAAAGAGGGCAATAGTCAGTGGGTAGAGGCTAATCACCTATTAGTAGAGGCTAGGTAAAAGTGTTCGCATTGACTCCTCAGGATGCTCAGGCATCAAATACTGTTATGACAGTTATTATTTACATTGATGCTTATAATGCCAGAGTTATATTTGACCCAAAGGAAAATCATTCTTTCATTACTCTATAGTTTGCTTATCACTTGGGCAAAGTGATTGGAACTTTAGATTCACCTTTAGTTGTGTCTACTCCCATAGAAAGCGTGATATTGGCTTTTAAGATTTGGAATCTTATGCTATTTTTGTTGGAGAGTATGTATACCCTACTAATCTGATCTTGCTAGAGATTTTAAATTTTGATGTGATTTAAAGTATGGATTAGTTATCTAGATATCATACTACTATGGATTGCAGGAGAAAACTGTCACATTTTCTGTTTCCAAAGATTTAATTTTTGAAATTTAGAGTGATAGAAGTGAAATTCCTAGTAATTTAATTTCATCTATTGGTACAAGAAGATTGCTCTGTAAGGGGTGTATAGGGTACTTAGCATATGTTCAGGATGTTAATAATAATATGGCAGACTGGACAAAAATTCTAGTAGTCAGAGAATTTCTAAATGTTTTTTTTAAAGAATTACTTGGGTTACCTTCAGAAAGAGAGATCGAGTTCAGTAGCAATCTTCTTCTAAAGACTCAGCCTATCTCAATTTTCTCGAATCAAATGGCACTAGTCGAATTGAAAGAATTGAAAGTGTAACTCTGAGATTTGCTGGATAAAGGATTTATACATCCGAGTACATCTTCTTGAGGTGCTCTAATTCTATTTGTTAAGAAGAAAGACGAATTCTTACGATTGTGCATTGATTATAGGCAACTGAATAAGGCTATTAGTAAGAACAAGTATCCATTATCGAGGATAGATGACTTATTTGATCAGTTAAAAGGAGTTCGATGCTTTTCGAAGATAGATTTACGTTTTGGGTGTTATTAGCTTAGAATTAAGAGTGGAGACATCCCAAAAATTGCTTTTCGTACTCGTTATAGGCATTATAAATTTTTAGTGATGTTTTTTGGACTTACTAATACTCCTGCCGCATTCATGAATCTAATGAATTGAGTTTTAAGCCCTTTTTAGATCAATTTATCATATTTTTTATTGATGACATTTTGATATATTCTTTAGATCGCCAAGACTATGAAAGGCAACTTCGCATTATTCTCCAGATCTTTAGAGAATACAAGTTATATGTAAAATTCTTTAAGTGTGAATTCTGGCTATTAAAGGTGGCCTTCTTAGGTCACATCTTAACAAAGAATAAAATTTGTGTTGATCTTAAAAAAATTGAGTCTGTATAAAATGGCCTCACCTAACTAGTGTGATAGAAATCAAAAGCTTTTTAGGCTTGGCAGGTTATTATCGAAGGTTTGTAGAGAATTTTTCTTGAATAACAGTACCGTTAACTTGGCTCACTTAAAAGGATGTGAAATTTGTATAGTCGGAGCTTATGAGAAAGCTTTTCAAAAACATAAGGAATGTTTGACTTCAGCATCTCTCTTTGCACTACCTTTTAATAATGGTAGTTATATTATTTATTATGATGCCTCTGGGTAGGTCTTAGATGTGTATTAATGTAATGTGATCGAGTTATAGCTTACGCATTTAAACAATTAAAAGAATATGAACATAATTATCCTATGCATGATCTTGAGTTAACGACGATTGTATTTGCATTGAAGATATGGAGACATTATCTTTATAAAAAAAATCTTTGAGATATACATAAATCACAAAGGTCTTAGTTATATCTTTGATTAGAGAGACCTAAATTTGAGGCAGAGACGATAGTTAAAGTTGCTCAAAGATTATGACTGCATGATTCATTATCATTCAAAAAAAGTTAATGTGGTAGTTGATGCCTTAAGTAAAAAATTTATGAATAGTTTGTCATATATCTCAGGTGATAAAAGAATATTAGCTAAGAAGTTGCATATGTGTATGATTGAGGGTATTGAAATTCAAATTCGTAAATTTGGGATTCTGATTACTCAAGTGCAAGTGAGATATGTCTTAGTAAAAGAAATTAAAGAAGCTCAAACTTCAGCCCTATATATAGATGAAAAGAAGAAGTGTATTGAGCAAGATAGAGGTGGTGAATTTAGAGTAGATGACTATGGCATCTTAAGATACCGAGATAGGATAGTGGTACCACTAGTGCAAGAACTCAAGAATCAATTTTTAGAGATAACTCACACTTTCTCTTATATAATGCATCTCGGAGAAACAAAAACATATCATGACTTGGGTGAGATTTATCGGTTGAAAGGCATGAAAAGAGGTATTACTGAATTCATAGACAAGTATTTGACCTGCCAGCAAGTGAAAGCAGAATACCAAAAATCATCTGGTACACTTCAGAGTTTGGATGTACCCAAATAGAAATAGGATAAAGTGACCATGGACTTTATTGTAGGCCTTCCTTAGACATCTAAAAGATATAATTTTATATGAGTCATCGTGGATAGATTAACGAAGTCAGCCCATTTTCTTTCCGTTAAGACCACTTATACTACTTCTCAGTATGCCTAAATTTATTGAGATCATATAATTTCTTTGTATAATATACCCATTTTTGTCATTTCAAATCAAGATTTTTATTTGCATCAAAATTTTGGCAGTCCTTTTAGGAAGCATTAGGCACTCAACTCTATTTTCGTACTACATTCCATCTTCAGATGAATGGATAATCAAAAAAGACAATTCAAACTTTGGAGGACATGTTACAGGCGGGCGTGATTAATTTTGAAGGAAGTTAGGATTAGTACTTATCTTTGATTGAATTTGCCTACAATAATAGTTACCATTTGAGTATACAAATAGCTTTATTTAAAGTCTTGTATAGTCAAAAATGTAGATCTCTAATTGGGTGATTTGACCTTAGAGAACACAAATTGCTAAGGCCAAACTTGATACAAAATGCAACGGAAAAAATTAAGATAATTTAGAAAAGAATTATAATAGCTAAGAGTAGGCAAAAATTATATGCTGATCATTGGTTATGGGATTTAAAGTTTAAGGAAGGTGACTATGTATTTCTAAAGATTTCTCCTTTTAAAGGGATCATACAATTTGGCAATAAAGGAAAACTAAGCTCGAGGTTTATTGGATCTTTCTAGATTCTTCGACGAGTTAGAAATAGGGCATATTAGTTAGCTCTTCCACCAAATATACACAAGATACATCTAATTTTCTCAATTATTCAAAGATAAAGATAAATATTCCTGCACCCTAACTTAAATTTTAAATTCGAGGAAGAATTTTCACAAACGGGGAGAATGTAATACTCATTTTACTCTCATTTCTTTTTATTCATTTAGGGCAATTAGGTAATTTCTTAATCCATTAATTTGATTTGAGATAAACAAATAGAAGCAGAATCATTCATCTCGTTTTTAGCAAGCTTTTTCTCCTCTATTTACACATGCTTCCTTTTAGACTTTCTTTAACTTTTTTAAATTATTAATTTTATAATCGATTAAAATTTTATTTCTTGCTAATCTCACATACTTGACACGGGCTAGATTTTAAAAACTTTAATTAAATAATTTGGTTAATGATTAAGTTGAAAAAAGAGTAGGATCATTATTCATAATTTAAGGCTTTTCACGATTACTCATAATTTGAATATTTAAGGGTTAAATTAACTTTTTAGTATGATTCTCAGCATTGTTACTATTTTATATTTGTATTTTGATAAATTTTTCGATAATAGTTATTGTTTGTTATGAAAATAACTATTTATTACAGAAATTTTTTTTTATTATTATACTCAATTAGGTTAGAATTAACTTGATTAGTTATAGATTAGGTAAATAATAGATTTTAGAAAAAGAATAATCTCGTCGTTTATTAATGTCAAAGTCAAGTTTAAATATGCATATTTTGATCATTGTATTAATAATTAGTATAATTTTTAGTATAATTTTGATATAAATATGCCGAGAAAGCAGTCACTCAATCTACTTTAATCTATTTTTTCGTTCGACTTTTAGTTTTGAAGATGTGCTTGGCGAGTGAAAATTATTTTTACTTTATTTTTCTTTTCTATAAAACTGAATACTTGAAATTTATTTTTCTTATAATTTAGAGCAATAAAAATATTTTATATGTGATTTGTATTATTGTGAGAGGTGATTGTGATTTATTTGAGATAGAGATTAAGAGGAGATCTTACTTGTTTTTGAAATTTTTTTTAATGATTGAGTATATTTTTGTATGCTTGAGGCTGAAGGCCTATTTTAAAATTGGATAATATTTGTTATAGTGTGATTTAATGACAGTATATATATATAATTTGATGGATTGTGATTCGTTTAGCTTTTCTTATGCTTTAAATTATGTTTTTAAAATTTTTAATTTGTATGATTTGACTTATATTTTTACTTTATGATATTTTAACCGAAAGTTATAAAGGAAAAAAGTTATTATATTTTAAAAGCACCTCTTAATCTCTATTCTGTATAGGTACCGCTACATATGTGAAGTAGGGGGCGAAAGGCGGTCTGATATATGACCTGAAATTTATATACATTCTTGCCTACTTCTCGATTTTATTTGACTTTTCAAAATTATAATTTTGGAACTATAATAGTATGTAGTAGATGTCTTGTTATTATGATTTATTTCTGCACTTGATTTTAACTTAAAATATATTTTACGTTGAAAGTGAATTTATTTATAGTTTTTTTTTTTTTTGTGATTTCAGTAGTCACTCATTGAGTTTTCTTAAAACTTACCCCATTATAGTTTTCACTGATTAGATGGTTTCTTTTAGGTGAGAATTTAATAATATATCCATGAAAAATATTGAAATTTCAAATTCTTTATGTAATCACCTAAGAGATTTTATTTAGTACGAAATCCGCTTATTTTGTATATATTTTGTAAATTATGGTATGATACCTAATAGAAAATATATGTTATATGTATTAATTTATATATATATATAAGTGCATGAATATATTTTATTTTGTATATGAACTGCATGATAATGATAGGCATAAAACTCTTAATAAATAATTATGAGTTTTGTACGTAAATAATTTATATTATTTATATTACAGGTTTATATATTTAAGTTTTATCTGAAACTTATAAAAGTGAGATATCCCTATTTCCATGTCATCACAATCTTAATTTTCTGAGTGTAATATTTAAATACCAAAATTATAGTTAATTGTCGTTGACTATCATTATTCAAAATTTTTTGATATTATTTTATATTAAATTTAATATTATTAGAATATTTATTTAATTTTTTATGCAATTATACAACTATATTTATAATAGACTAACCGTTTTACATTAAATTCGATATTAACAAGGATGTTTTTAGACCATGTAAAAAAGGATCACTTCCATATCAATTTAAAAAAAGTTATTATAATAGTATTTTAGCGTAGACAATTGGATGAAAATTTTAATATTTTTTAACCTTATATTTTGATAGGATCTTTGCGTAGACAATTAAATGAAAACTCTGATATTTTTCAACCTTATATTCTGACTATGATTGGAAAGCCTACAGTGGACCTATAGGTAGATGCCAAAGCCTACGTGGCTGCAGGCTCCTGCAAGAGGAAAGTATGACAAGGATGTCCTTATCATGTGAAAGAAAAGAATCACCCTCACGTCAGCTGAAGAAAGATTAATATTAAACTATATAAGTTGGGATGGATCTTTCCTTCTGCAAGCGATTTTAGATCTATGAAAAGCAATTAGTCGTACGGTAATTATAATACTATTTTCCGGTCGACAGTAAAATAGTATCTTTGCATAGAGATTTAATAATGTCAAATTTGATTTAAAATAATACCAAAAAATTTTAATGAATTGAATGAAAATTTTAATAATATTAAATTTAACGTAAAATAATATCATAATTAATTATTTAATTTTTATTAATTAAAAAATAGAAAAAAGTATATATTAAAAGTCACAAATTGTGGGTCAACTCCACGCGGGTCGTATAAAACTTAAATTCGGCAACTCATGTGAATTTTTATTTGAATATATTATATTTACAATATTAATATGTAAGTTCTGAATTTAAATTTGAATCATCTTTATTTTTTCTAATATGAGCCGAATCTAAGTATTTCTGCCGGCTCTAATTGCAAGCTAATATAATCAATCTCGTAGTGGCAGCATCATTTCAACCGTTAGTGTAAGTTCACGAGTTGGCGGTGTTGCTTCACGTGCATATTGTTGCTCTAAACATGCTGTTCTAGTGCTTACTAAAAACGGTGCCGTTGAGCTCGGGCAATTTGGAATTAGGGTAAGTTGCTTGTCACCTTATAGTATTACCACACCTTTGGCTACTAAATTTGTGGGGGGCGTTGACGATGAGGAGGTGGAGAAAACAATGAAAGCATTGGTTAACCTTGTGTGACTCTGAAGGTAGAAGACGTTGCGAATACGACTCTTTATTTAGCAAGTGATGAAACTAAGTGTGTGAGTGGGCACAATCTTTCATTGATGGAGGTTTTACCATTGTCAACACGTCATTCAAAATGTTTCAATAGCCAGACTAAAAATCATGTTTATTTCAAGATTTTTCCCTTATGAAAGAAATCTTTGTTGCAGGTTCATATACCATGTTTAACTTGTGAGGATTTTTTTATTTTGTTTTTTGTTGATTGGTTCACAACCGGCTTGCTACACGTGATTTCTTGCAACATTGAGGCTTTCGTCTATTGTCAGCTTGTGTCTTGTGTCATGCTCAGACGGAATCAACGTGTCGCATATTTCTGCAATTTCAGTTTCGACATTGATTCGGAAGTGTTGGTTTTCTGTTTTTCTAATTCAGTGTAATCTTTCCTTGTTTAGTTAGGGAGCAATAAAATAAATTAATTTTTTTTAATATTTTTTAAATTTATAAAAATATTTTAGTTAACAAAATATAATTTGTGCTTGAATTTATAATTTTGATGATTAAAACATTTGCAAATTATTGATAAAATCATTGAATGATATATTTTTAATTTTTATAATATTTTATTTAAACTAATTATGATGTTTGTAAAATTTTTATGATATATTTAAATTATAATGTAAACTTTAAATATGTTATATTTTGTTGATTTGTTATTTCTTATTTAATTAATTGTTTTAGTAAGTAATATAATAGTATTAATTATTTTATATTTTAATATTTAATTTGTACTTAAATGTATAATATTTATGTTAATTTAATTAAAAGGGTAAAGCTTAAATGGGTTGGGTCCAACGGGATTGGATTATCTATTTAACAAACAGATAATTGTGTCATACCGTATCATCCGTTTAACAAACGGATTGTGACTAAGTTAAAAGATTGTGATAAGATTAATAAAAAGGTTAAATTCAAGTAAGCATAAAAGATCATAAGTTAATCGACATGACAGTGATAAAGGAGGGATGGCAAAAATTTATATATGTGCCATAAATTGGTGATACCGAACTCAGATTCAACTATCAATATTTTGGCCGAAATTAAAAAAAAAAAGATTCAAATTTAAATATATGCAAAGGCGGGCCAAATTTAGAATGTGTGTATCTCTGAATCTCTAGATTCAAAATAAATTTGGATAATATAATCATCATTAACTATGTCTATCAAAAATTTTTGATACCATTTTATATTATTAAATTTTTTGTTTAATTCTCTACACAATGATATTATTATTTAATTTTTATTAATTAAAAACAATAAAAAATATATATTGAAAAAATATGAGTTGCATAAAACTTGAATTCGGTCTGCAACCCATTGGTGTTTTTATTTGGACATACTGTACATCACTATTAATATATGTAAGCCAAATATATTTGAATTCGAATCATTTGAATTCTTTTACGAGTCTGGCTGGAACCAGTATTTCTACCAGTTCTAGCCAAGTCTCACCTCTAATGCCCCAATAGTTGCATCTAATCAATTAATAATAAATAAAGGGTATTGGGAGGCTAATAACGTATAAGCATCGTCCTTGCTCTTACCATCCTTGTTATTTACTATTTATTGCTTACAGAAGATATACAAATATTCAACACTTTCCTCTAACTTTCTCTCCCAGTTTCGATCTGGAAAATGGCTTCTTCATCTGTTCTCACAGCTATCGCAAGAAGGTAAGTAACAGTAACACAAAAAATAATTTTTAATCTTGTTAATATTTATGTATTTTCTTTCTTCTTTTCTGATAATTCTTCTAAGAAGTAATTAAGGTATGTTATACATAATACAAACAATATTCGTTGTGCATACGTAAACTTCTGATAATCAGAGTTTATATATCAAATACTGAACCAAATCCATTGTGATTATTGTAATTCTGATACCCACTTTCAAGTTTAAGGCGCATATGGGGCTGTTAGCCTTTATTTTTTTATTTTGCTATTTTAATACTAATTTGTTAATGGAGTACTAATGAATTATTTGTTACTGTGGACACCCGTTAATATAGATGGTAAGCTAATATTAAATGATACTAGGGGTTTTAAGTTCGAACTCCACTCACATTTTTTTAATTATTGTAACTTATAAAAAATATGATAAAAGAATTCTGCACTCAAGTTGTTACCGTAATGGTTTGAGAAAACCATCACTTAATATGACATCGACTTCGAATATATATTTGCAATTTCATGCATATATATAATTAAACAGTAAGATTATAAAATAGGCAGTGGCTAATTTGCTGGTCTATTGCCAAGAGTAATTATGTCCTATTAAATCAAATTGATTATGTACTTGATGTGAACTGTTAAACGACTGGATTCTCGGTTAATATTAGGCAAAATTATACACTTCGCAGAAGATAACGCCCAATTGCGTACATCTGCATTAATGTGCAGGCTAGAGGGCAAGGTGGCCTTAATTACTGGAGGAGCTAGTGGTATTGGTTCATGCACAGCTAAAATATTTGCTCAGCATGGAGCCAAAGTTGTAATTGCAGACATCCAGGACGAAATGGGTCATTCAATTGTCGATGCAATTGGCAAATCAAACTCATCGTTTGTCCATTGCAATGTAACTGACGAATCCCAGATAAAAAATGCCATCGACCAAACCGTTGCAAATCATGGAAAACTTGATATAATGTTCAACAATGCCGGCATAGGTGGCGAGAACAAACCACGCATAATCGACAACGAAAAGTGCGATTTCGAGCGTGTCCTTAGTATAAATGTGACTGGAGTTTTCTTAGGCATCAAACATGCTGCTCGCGTCATGATTCCAACTCGGAGTGGCAGCATTATTTCAACCGCTAGTATAAGTTCAAGAGTTGGTGCTGCTTCACATGCATATTGTTGCTCTAAACATGCTGTTCTAGGACTTACTAAAAACGCTGCCGTTGAGCTTGGGCAATTTGGCATTAGGGTAAATTGCTTGTCACCTTATACTCTTGCCACGCCTTTGGCTACTAAATTTGTGGGGGTAGTCAACGATGAGGAGCTGGAGAATACAACGAATGCATTAGCTAACCTTAAAGGTGTGACTCTGAAGGCAGAAGACGTTGCGAATGCAGCCCTTTATTTAGCAAGTGACGAAGCTAAGTATGTGAGTGGGCACAATCTTTTCATCGACGGAGGTTTTACCATTGTCAACCCGTCATTCAAAACGTTTCAATATCCGGACTAAAGATCATGTTTATTTCAAGATTTTTCCCTTATGAGAAAAATCTTTGTTGCAGGTTCATATATACCATGCTGTTTAGTAAAATAATAAATAATATTATAATTAATTAATTATAATGTATTGATTCCAATGTTAATAATTATTTTTATTTAAATATATAGCCTAATTTAAAGAATAATAAAAATATATATTTATTTATTATTTTATTAAATTTTAAAGAACTTAACCATAAATGTTATATTAATATATTAATGATAGATTAAAAAAATAAATTTATTAATATATATATAAATTAATTACACAATCGTATCTCATGTTAACTTATAAAATTTTTATTTTATAAATTTTATCCAGAAATTTATTAACTTTAGGATAATAATTTGAAAGTCAAATACCCACTGAATGTAGTCGAGTGATTCTATTTTAAGAGAATATTTGTGCTTGTCTTGAATTTAAATTTTTTGAAATATATTTAGGTGTAAGAGTCTGGTACAACTGAAATTTTATTCTATACTTTGTACCACTGCAGTGTGGTCCCTGTACATAATCTTAATTGATTCAAAATAAGTGCTGTGTGATTTGCTTACACGTATCCCAAAAAAGTGAGTGTCTGATTCGTGTATAGCCAGCTACTGCAATAATGGCCGAATATAAGAGTTTCTTCGTCATCAAAAAAAAATAAATAAATAAATAAATTTGAAAGTCAAATATTTCCTACACATGATTTCTTGCAACAATGGGGCTTTGGTCTAGTACAAGCTTGTGTCTTGTGTCATGCTCATACGAAATCGATGTGTCACGTATTTCTGCAATGTTTGTTTGCGACGTTGGTTTGGAAGTGCTGGCTTTCTTTTTTTTTCTAATTCAGGGTAATCTTCCTTCTTCACTAAGCCAGCCATAAAATAAATTAATTTTTTTAATATTTATTTGAATAATTAAATCGTATCAACTAGATTATCCAACATGATCCGTTTATAAGGCATAAAATAAATTAATTTTTAAATTAACAAAGATATTTTAGTGAATTAAAAATAGTTTGTGCTTGAATTTATAATTTTAGATGATTATGATATTTGTAAATTATTGATGAAATTATTGAATGATATATTTTTAATTTTTATAATATTTTTTTAAATAGTAGTTAGTTATCCGATAATTATAATAATATTAATAAATAAATAATTGAACCAGAATTTTAATGAAATTAAATTTAACGTAAAATAAATTGAAAAATTTTAATCAGAAAGATAATAGTAGTCAATTATTTAATTTTTTACTTATTAAAAATAATAAAAAAATATATACTAAAAAAATGGGCTATGGGCTGAATCCATGCTTTGCTGGTTGTATAATATTCGAATTCGATCCACAACCAATGCAATTTTTTATTTAAACATTCTATATTCGCGCTGTTAGTATATGTGGATCAAATATATTTATATTTGAATTACCTGAATTTTTTTCAGTATAGCCCAATTATGGGTATTTCTGCCATCTTCAAAATAAAGGATTTGAGTCCTATATTTCATTCACAATCTCTGAAAAATGGCAACCTCAGCTGTTCTTTCCTCCATCACAAGAAGGTATGTACAGCTAGCAAACTCAATTTATTTTCTCTCCCTCTCTCTTTTTCTGTTCTTCCAAAAAGAAATAGGGGTATTTAAACTCTGTTTTTCCAGTCCCTGATCTAGATTTCAGGTTTGATACAACTGGATGCAAATAAATAATGCTAGGGTGGGTAATCCTAATTAGATATATATGTGGTTTCGATACCATTTTGCTGTTCATTTAAATTTAAGCAAATAACCCCAGGAATATGCAATTTATCTGCACTCTTCTAATGTTCTTGAGCGATGAAAGCTTCGCTCAAGACGTAATACTAGTATAGATTCATCATTTTTAGGCTTGTGGACGGATGTTTTTCTTTTCCGCAATATGAAAATAAAGAGCCATGAATTTTACCATGTTGAAAACGGTTCTAGCACCTTGAAGATGTGAAAGTGAAAATTCAGGGACAGAAGATTCTAAAATACGCACTTTTACCGGTGCGTAATTAGTAATTACTTAGTAAGTATCTAATAAAAAATAATTGAGTCTATAAATAAAAACATTCATCTATCAAAATATCTTTGAAAGGTTGGTTTAGTTCAAATTAGCACGGGAACTACCATTCCTTACTGGGCATCTGACCGTGCAGCTAGAGGGGAAAGTGGCTATAAATACGGGAGGAGCTAGTGGAATTGGCGCTTGTCCAGTTAAAGTCTTTGCTCAGCATGGAGCTAGAGTTGTCATCGCATATACCCAGGATAAATTGGGCAATTCAGTTGTCCAGTTCATAGGCACATCAAACTCATCCTTTATCCGTTGCGATGTCACTGATGAATCCCATATCAAAAATGCTATTGATCAAACCATTGGAAATCACGGGAAGCTAGAGATAATGTTCAACAATACCGACCGCATATAACCGATAATGAAAAGGCCGATAATGTGACTGGAACTATCTTAGGCATCAAACATGCTACCCAAGTCATTATTCCAGCTCGTAGACGCAACAGTATTTCAACTGCTAGTGTAACTTCAAAAATTGGGGGTAATGCCACACATGCATATACTTGTTCAAGACATGCGATTGTAGCACTGACAAAAAACGCTGCGGTTGAGCTTGGGCAATTTGGTATTCGAGTGAATTGCTTGTCTCCCTACGGACTTGCAACAGCTGCGACTCCTAGATATTTTGGGCTTACCTATGAGGAAGTTGAGAGATGGCCCAGCGTACGAGCTAACCTTAAGGGTATTACAGGGTAGATGATATTGGCAGTGCAGCTCTTCATTTAGCAAGCGATGAGGCCAAGTATGTGAGTGGATACAATCGTTTCATTGACGGAGGTTATAGCATTGTTATTCCTTCCTTCAAGTTGTCTTATTACGCGGATTCTTATCTCTTGATTATGTTAGCTTTTAATTCACGCCGGAGTTTTCCTTTCTGTTACAAAGTCCGCATTACACAAACAAAAATTTTAAAAATTCTTGCTCCCAAATTGGTGTGAAAGAGGCTCAATCCCTTAAGAGCCAAATCAATTAGGTTAAAATTTATATTTTAATCACTCAAAGCCTTCAATATATGAAATTTAGCTTGAAATAAGAGTTGCACTTTGATCTGTCCAAATCTTAGATAATCGTAAATTCATTCTTCTACGAACTTTTACATGTATTCTAAATACGTATTTGTGATTAATAGTTAATAACTAGAAATATAGTAGGAGAGTAAATTTTGATCATATACGGTTAAAGATGAGAAAATTAAAGTTTATGGAGACAAATTATTAATATATTAATTAGAAAAAAGTTAGGACAAGAGACAACAACTATGGCTAATTAAAAATTATTTTAAAGATTAATTGAATTTATAAGTTGGTCGTTATCGTAATCTATCGTTATTAGTTCATGTATCTTGGTAAGCGTTTACTTTTGTACAATTTAATATTAAGTTGCTTTCAGCTTTTGTCACTAAATTAGACTTCACACTTCATTTACAAAATTAGGTGCGCACATCTAAGTTAGTATTAAAGAAAGGGTATTGGTTTTCCAAGTTCTATGTCCTTTCCTGAATTGATACACAACAAATTAACCTAACCTCTCCCTCTCCTCAGAAAAATATGGCATCCTCATCTATTCCCTCTGCTGTCAAACGGAAGTAAGTAATTGCAACATTAATTGGGTTTCTTTGGCTTTCAGTTTATATGTATTTTAACTTTTATAACTTTATCATTTTAAATATTAAATAAATAATAAAATTTTAAATTTTGTTATAGTTATTTATCTTATATAAAAACAAATATGTATTATTAATTTAAAAGATATCTTTATAAATCTAAACTAAAATAAAATAAAATTTATAATATTTACGTTATTTTATTATATTACAATTTTTAACTTGTATAATTCTTTGATGAAACATACGTATCTTGGAAAGAAGAAAAAAAATATTAAATTTTTAAATGGATAACGTTGTAAATAAATAAAGTAAGTAAAGGTGATTTTTGAAAATATTTTATTAGATTTTTAAATTTTTTATATTCAGATAAAAAATAAAAATTTGACCTTTTTAAGCAAAAGGTGTTTTAAAATGTCCATTAATACAGCAAGTAAACAAACTTAATTACCTAAAATAGATAAATTCAGATAATTAAATATTTAAATAAAAAAAAACGAATAGGCTCTAAATTTCTTTTTTCTTTTGTTTTTATTTTTCCTATTCTCTTAAGATATGAGAAAGAGTACACATTATTTAAGTTTCCTTTTCAAAGTTCTCAATATTGAAGATTATCACGATAACGATCTAGATTTTAGGTTAGATATAAAAATTAAATAGAATATATTAAATGAATATGACTTTATGAAATACAAATATTTTGAACAAATTCTTGTAGATAAACTGGCATAGTACTTTGGTATTACTTGTTATACATTTCACATTATTTATTTATATTAATTATATTAAATTTGTATTTTTATTAATTAATATTACGTGCCATGTCAATTTATATATGAGAATTTATACAAAATTTTTATAATCTAATACTACTCTTAATTTATTTAAAGTCTGATTTTACATTAGGTCAGACTAAAAAAAAAAAGCATATTATGTATGATTTTATAAATTATTATAACAAACTAGATTTTCAAAAGTTGTTGAATAAAATGTTGAATTAAAAAATGATTAAGAGAAGAAAGGATAGAATATGGTCGTGTATTCATCTGATATTAAGTATAATATACAGACAAAGAGTCCTAATCTATTAAAAAAATTATAGAGACAAAGAATTTTAACCTATTAAGAAGACTACAACACAATTTAATTTAGCTTAAACTACTGCATATACAATTGTAGAGTTATCCTTATTTACATCAGTTAAATTAGAAAACAATAGCTAAGACATTGCTATTAAAAAAATAAAATATTCTTCAATACTTCTCCTCAAACTGGATTTAGAGAATTTATGGATCCAAGCTTGCCCAACAAATGATAAAATTGAGTAAAAGGTAAAACTTTGGTAAACACATCTGTAAGTTGGTCACAGGTTCGCACATAGTGAGTATTACCGACTTTAGAATGAACTTGCTAACGAATGTAATGACAATCTACTTCAATGTGCTTTGTTCTTTCATGAAAAACAAGATTCTTTGCCATAAGCATAGCAGTCTGATTATCATAAAAAAAGTGTCATTGGAGTCACAGGTAGATAAGCCATATCTACAAGAAGACTTCTGAGCTATACAAGTTCACAAGCAGCGGTTGCCATTGCACGATACTCTGCTTCGGCACTAGAACAAGCCACCACATGCTATTTTTTGCTTTTTCATGACACTGGATTACCTCTAACAAACATGCAATATCTAGTAGTTGATCAACGATCAAGATGGATTTTAGCCTAATCTAAATTGGTATACTCCATCACATTAGTATGCTTATTTTTTATCATTACAATTCCTTTGCCTATAGTTCCTTTCAAATATCGCAAAATGCGTTTAACCATGCTCCAATGATGAATCGTTGGTGCCTGCATATTTTGACTGACAAGACTTATAGCAAAGGTAATATCTGGCCAAGTAATAGTTAAGTAGACAAGCTTAACCACAAGTTTTTTATAGTACCTCGGTGATTTAAGAGTTTTTCCTATTAAAGGCAATTTTAGTTTGCTATCTAATAGAGTGCCTATAGGTTTAGTTAAGAGTATACCAGCATCTTAAAGCAACTCAATGGTATACTTTCGCTGATTAAGAAAAAAAAATTTGTTGAAAGAAGCCATTTCAATCTCAAGAAAATATTTTAAGGAGCCAAGGTCCTTAATAAAAAATATATGTTGAAGATTTTTCTTTAATTAAGCAATAGATTCAGCATTATTTTTTGAGATAATTAAATCGTCAACATAAATTAGTACTATCAACTTATCATCATTTTTAAAGAAAACATATAAGGAAAAATTAGCTAAACTTTTGATAAAACCAAGAGTTTCAAGAGCACGACTCAATTTTGCATGCCATGCATGAGGACTTTGCTTTAATTCATAAATTAATTTATGGAGTTTGCAAATTAAATTTAAATTTTCACTTAAAAAATGCCTAGGTGGGAGCTTCATAAATACTTCTTCTTCAAGATCTTCATACAAAAAGGCATTTTTAACGTCTATTTATGATAAAAACCATCTATTATTAACAACAAATGACAAAAGAACTCGAACAGTGGTCATCTTGGCAACTGGAGCAAATGTCTCCTTGTAATTAACACAATTCTTAAGTAAAATCTTGTGCTACAAGGCGAACTTTATATCGATTAACAGACCCATCAATATTAAACTTGGTTTTATATATTTATTGACTTTTAAAAACATGTTTTCCTCTTAGAAGAGGCACTATACTCCAAGTATTATTTTTTGCAAGTGCTGCCAATTATTCTTCTATAGCTTTACTCCACACAAGTTGAAATTGAGCTTTATAGAAGATATTTAGCTCATGAATATTTGATATAGCTGAAAGAAAAGCTGCATATAAAGGTGAGAGTTTTGAGTAATTCAAATATTTTGATAGTGAATACTTGATAGTATAAGCAACATAATCTTGTAATTTTGAGGGACGCTGACATTCTTACAAAGGATTGTACTTTGGAGCTAGTGATTTACCTAAAGAATTTAGAGATTCTTATTTATTTGAATTGATAGGAGTAGGAAGTACTGTATCTCCATCTGAAGAATCATCAACAATACATGAGGTACTGATACTTGAACTTTGATCAAGAGCTTCCTGATCATCATATTGATTTGTTGTATTTTCAATACAAGATTCTACATTTGATAAAGGAAATAAATTAGCTAAAGACTCTGTCTAATTATAAGTTGTAAAATATAAATTGGTTTTAACAAAACAAACATCTCTAATAACATAAAGTTTCTTAGTGGCAATATCATAACACTGTTGGTATATGCCTTAAGATCCAATAATGATTTTGAGCACTTATTGGATTATGTATCATGACATTATTATATTAATATATATGATTCTATTATTATATATCTGTGTTTTATATAAATGTAATAATGCCCTTAGAATAGCTGGCTTAATTAGTTAAGTAATATTCTTAAATGTCCCTAATCAAGTATTATTGTGAAAGGGTAACAATAATACGTAGAGATTAGTATATGTAATGATTGATGACAATATGAGATGTGTCATGATATGAGATATAAAGTCAACACATAAATAAAGTTGATGAACTATTGTACTGGACCGATCTGATATGAGAAAAACTATATGGATTGTTATATGAGTGTCATAAGTAATTCTCATAGTAACAATGATGTATATGATCCTTTGATTTGAGATCATCATGGTCCCAACATTATGAATGATATAATTTAGTGTTTTCAAACGTTATCTATAATAAGATTGACTATAAAAAAAAATATTTGACTATGTCATGAATAATGTAGTGGGATGTATTTGATCAAGATAAGATTTGTTCCTCCTATATAACAGGAGTGATATTTTTGGACCCCTTTGATTGGGTATGATTATAAAATGCATGGCCATAATCAAATGAATCGATATGTGATATTGATATCATTTAGTAAGATAATTATACTCATGATATCAAAGAAACAAAGAATTGAACATTACGAGGATGACACAT
>JAWDEX010163010.1:0-17907 GCA_035221805.1 Trichilia hirta | reverse complement strand
GAGAGGGAAAACATGATTGATCATCTATCACACAGCACACATACAGGATTAAAACTATCCAAAGTAGTTAATGATTATTTTACCTCCAACGCCCCAGGACCTGTTGTGCGATCATTTCCACCATGAACACGACGACCAACAAACACCTGACCAAACCCACCTTTACCTAACTTCCTCTCTATCTTGTACAAAGGCGACCCTCCCACTTGAACCTAGTGAAAGGGAATAAACGAAAACAGATGAATAAAAACTGTAAAAAGACTGTTGCTATTGCAAAATATCTAGCAAACACTTGAATAACCATGAAAACAGAAAGTCTACCATGTATCTTCTAATTTTGCTATCGATGATGAAAGTTATTTGTGCTACCCACAAAGGAATAACTACATTCCACAAAAAGACATAAAAATAAATAAATTCTTCCAGTACGCATTTGTACAATTACATGTGAAATATAATGAATGGCTCCCTGAATCTCAATACTTTCAGCCTGTAACAAAAAACAAATCACATCTAAAACCAAAAACCTTGTGTGTATCAAAACCAACAAAATTATTCAAATGATATCCAAACATTTTCAAGCATAACACAAACCAAAACACATTAACTAGCTCCCAAACCATGATTTCACAAATATATTTCATTCTTATTAGACAACACATATAAAGCAGTGAATGGAAACTACAATATAACCAATTTTTGCAGCACAACCAGGAGGAACACATAGACCACAAACATTACAACTGTAACACAAACCCATTTGAGAAAACACCCAAGTAAACAAAAAAGCAAATTCATCGACCAATAAACTAAAATCTGTATATCAACACCAGAACAAGTCATCTCAAGCCAAGACATAATCCAATCAAAAACACAATAATCAACGACAGAGGCACAATTCTGCATTTTTACACAAGCACACTGAAAAAAAATAAATAACTAAAATGAAATATAATAAAACTACCACAAGACCAAATATTGTAAACAACACCAGGAAAATCACATCGATCAATCATTCAGTAAAAAAGATAACACAATTTCAGCAGCCACGGCATTCAGAAAATCACCAAAAGCCGCAAAATTTCAATCAGAAACTCAGTAAAAAATAACACAGATGAACTTGAAAATAATATCATTTAAATCACAATGATCAATCGTATAAACTACAAATTCACAAATCCAACACCAACCCTATTTATAAAATCATAGAAAAAAAATGCAAATGGGATCAAAAAAAATTTAATTTTTTTTAAAGCATACCCTCTCCGGAAAGGGCGCCGTGCTGCCCTCTTCCTCTTGCCCAGCAGCCTTGTTTGCACTCAACCCACCGCTATCATCACCCATCTTTTTGTTTTTATTTACCTTTTTGCCCTTCTCTTCTTTTTTCTCGAATTCGCAATCTTTCTCCGATATCACAATCACCTGTTTTTTATTTCCTTTCCCTTCTTCTTGATCGCCTACTTGTTTCGCCTTCAATCTCTTCGCCGCCAACCTCGTCCTCGGTCTCTCCCTCTCAGCTACAGTCGTCGCCGCCTCACGGGCGACAGCAGCGCGTGTCCTCGCGCAATTCTGCCCCTCGGCTAACGTAGCGACTCGGCCTCGGCGCACACCTTTTCGAAGCTCTGGCATTGGTCAAACTCAATCCCCATGCAATTCGAACAAACCCCCGATCGTCTTATCATTATAGTAGTCCTATTAAAACCCTGTTCATAGCTTTCAATTGAATCGGAGCTTATTTTTCCCGATTTTAACGAAACAACGACCAATTCTGTCTATCCAAAGTCTATACAAAGTTGTTGGAAGTTGAGTTTGGAGATTAGGGTTAGGGTTTGATGGATTATTAGAA
This sequence comes from Trichilia hirta, assembly GCA_035221805.1. NCBI lineage: Eukaryota > Viridiplantae > Streptophyta > Magnoliopsida > Sapindales > Meliaceae > Trichilia > Trichilia hirta. Next base: position 16,061 of record JAWDEX010163010.1, on the reverse strand, counting down.
GAAGAGCGAGACTGAAATTGTAGTCGATGATTTTATTTGTATTTACTTCTTGTAATTTGGATATAGGAACGATATTTTGTGTTTCGGATTTGTGCGGGGTCCATGAGCGAAGAATGGTCAAATGTCATATTCATTGCCATGTCAGCACTTTCGGGGCCCCATGTACCATTGTGGCGGTTGTCAAAGTCCGATATAAAATTATTTTGTCAGAGAAATCGATTCTAATTGGAGGGCTATCAATTTCATTTTTAAATAAATAATTTTTTAAAAAATTTGCAGAAAATTCAAATTCTTATTATCATTATAATATAAAAGAGTTGTAGGCTCAAAGGGAGTTGGAAGATACTTTCGTTTTTTTTCAATATCTAAAAAAAAAAATTATAAACTATCTCTTTATATAAAAAAATATTATTTTTACGTTTCTTTTTATTAATTCTAATAAATTTTTACAATTATTTAAACAAAAGTTGGTCAAAATTGAGAAACCTTTGTGCTTTCAATATCTCAGTTTAAAATTATAGTAATAGTTAGTAATAAGTACCATTGTAAAAATAAAATATAAAATATATTATCCCTTATAAAAACCCTGAATGAAAATTTTTCTTTTAATTTTTGTTAACTATAAAATGCCTTGATATTTAAATTTAGAAACTATTGTCTCTTATAATTAAAATATTATCCCTTATACATATATACGTACATATATACCTACCTACATGTATATATATATAATAATAATAATGTGAAAATATATAATATTATTAAAAGTTAATGTTATTAAATATATCATATTTTACCAACGTAAATCAAGTTTAAAATATGAAATTAGTGATGTAAAACTTGTTTGTGAACTAAAATTCTAATTTAATTAGATTCATGTACAATTTTATAATAAAATTTTTAAATTATGTTCATCTCCTTAATTCATGCGTGTAAATTAAGAAATATAATTTAATATTTTATTATAATTAATTATCTAAATATAATAAAAAATTTTGTGGGATAAAAAATATTATATTTATATGATTAAGCACAATTGATATCATAATATATCTTTAAAATACTTAATATATAATTTTATATAATTAAAATTAGTGTGAATATTTTTAATTAAATAAAGCTATATAAATCACTCAACATCAAATTTTATCAATTTATTATTAATATTATTTAGGTAGGTAAATATAAAAAATTACCTAAAAAAAACTCTCAAAAAATGATTGGAGGGTCACACAAGCATCGTTTAAATAATAATCTCCCTAGACAAAATTTTTTTAAACATATAATTAATAATATAATATATCATTCTAAATATAATAGATAATAATAAACAATAAAAATTATATAAGTTGTATGAATTTCAAGTAATTTAATAATTACTTTATAACTTAAGAATAAAAGTAAATGTTTTAGATGCCTTACTTTTCTTATTTAACCAACTTTTAATTAGTCAAAGTGAAATAATAAGTATCTTAGATGCTCTACTTAAATTTTGGCTAGTTTTTTAATTAATAAAAATATTAATTAAATAAAAAAATCACAGGCATCCTAAATACCCTACTTTAATTTTGATTAATTGTTTAATCAATCAAATAAAAAGTATAAGTATCCTAAGCCTAATTATCAAAAAAATTTTAACTAGTAAATCTAACTTAATTTATGCATAATCAAATTAAATTTATACATACAACTATCAAATATATAATTTATGCATTACAACTTAACTTGTTTAATTAATAAATTAAATAATTAATCAAAGTATTGCAAAATAAAAATATGCATAATCAATTTTACATAATAATATGAATTAAATTTATAATTTATTTATCCAAATTAATCATGAATAATTCTTTTAATTCACAAGCATAATTTCAATATACTTTGAACATGAATTCTAAAAAATATAAACTCAAAAAAAAATCATTTAGCTTAGTAATCGACATATTGTACAAACTAAATAAATGAATGACATATTATTTAGGATTTGTCTTTAACTTTCAATCGGGGCACCCTCACTTAAATACAACTTGTTACAAACTTATTTATAAGATTTAGCTCTTTCTTCACTTTGGGGGCACTACTTTTGGTGTTTTAAAAATTAAAATTTTTATAAAATAAATTTCAAGATGATTTCTAACATAATATAATACATCAAAAAACAAAAAATAAATGAAAATTATTTTCGAATATAAAACTTAACTTTTTAAAAATTTATAAAACCCAAGGTAGAGTTTTTAACTCAGCTCTAATGCCTTATAGATATTAACATACATTTTAAACTTGTTTTATTAACCAAGTAGTATTTATAATAAAATGTGAAAGTATAAAAATGTGCCTCTAGCTATTGAAATTTTCTACCAAATTAAAAGGCTTCTAACCTATTTCTAATATTAAATTGATGGTGTAATCATTTCTTAACAAGACTAATTAGTTTATAGATCTCGAACTTCCTATTTATAGACATTTTTTGTCAAAAAATTTGAAAAAAACTTTTATAAATGTTGATATATTTTCTAAAGATGGAAGATGGAGATAATAATGAAAAAATACGGGTTATAATTATAAGAACACGAGAAACTATTATCTACAATTCATATTCTAATATAATAAACATTATTACTTATTGAAATTGCTAATATTAAAATTTAGATTCACGATAATTTTATGAATTTTATTCGTAAGTGCTCTAGGGTGTCTGTAAAAATTTTTATATTTACTATTTATAATAATTTTTAATATTTAATATAATAATTAATGATAAATTTAAATGCATTAAAAATATAACTTATTAAATAAATATAGCAATTTTAACAAGTAACAAAAGATATTTGTTAGCAAAATCATAGTTTAATATATATCTTGAACTCAATTATTCCTATTCCACCTAAATTGCTAACTAGAAGTTGATAGTGGCACTATGACTCTAACTCGTGCCTTCTTATGGGGAGTAATAAATTTTGTACACCTAAGAGAACAGATTAAGGATAACCATTCATATCTCCGTCTTTGTTTGGAAATGGTAATCCTTGTTGCTGGCTTATCCCCTTAAAAGAGGAAGAGATAAGTACCCATTTTAATTCGAGATTATTGACTCCGACCTCGTTAGCCGTTTTCTTTGTGGGCTTCGTCTAACAGCCCATTAACTCTTTAATATTTTTGTATTTAAAACCTTTTATTTAAACAAAATAATTTAAATATAAATAAGTAAAACCAAAATATTTAACTATTGCACATTTTATTCGCTTGTAATATAAAACTTTATTTATTTATTGTGATAAAATTAAGTAAAAGCGCGTGCGCACACACATATATATAATGAATAAAAGAAAATAAATATGAAATAAAGGCAGGCCTTTAAATCATAAAAATTTAACAAATATTTTGATCAAATTTTTTATTATATTTATATTAAAATTTTTGAACATAAAAAGTTCTCATAACTAAAATATATATAAAAAAAATTAGATATTATATTAATTAATTAAACATCATCATCATCATCATTATCATAATAATTTATAATTATATTGGTGCCCATTATTTTTTTAATTCTAACATCATAAGTAAATATTGAATATTTTAATTTTGTAAACTGTGTTTATATTATTTTAATATTTTAATAAACTAATTAAAAATTATTATCAATAAAATAATTAATAACCTAATTTTTTATTTTATATTTACAATATGAATGCGATAACAATTTATTAAGATGTGACGTGGCTGGGATGCAACTTTAAAATTAAATAATTATTAAAAATTAAATATATATAATTAAAAATGGTTGATTCTATACAAATTTATTGTTTTACAAATTTTTGATGTTTAAATATAAATAACAACATCAGCTATATTGATAAAAATTAGTATTTATTAAATACATTAACGAAGGTTTATATCTCACTTAAGTGATGATAAATTTATAAGAATATTTTAAATTAATATATTTTAAAATAACAAAAAAATAATAAAATTATTACAAAAATCACAAAAAAATAACGTCAGCCAAATTTGAAATTCACATTTTTAACCTTTCCCGCCATTACAAAAAAATCTACACTTTCCCGCCCACTCCAACTCTTCAGAACGTTAGACATGCCTTATTTGCAGTATATAAACTCCCACAAAAGGAGGGAACAAGTTCCCCTTTGGCTATTACCCTTCGTTTCCCCCAAAACGCCGCCGTCGCAGCCTTACAAATCGACATGTCGCCATCTACCAACATGCCTAGCAAGCGGAAGACATGCTCCTCACGAAACGAGACTTCATCTAGGAAGTCGAAGAGGTTAGCGACAGAGCCGGAAGTCGACACTGGCTTTGACGAGGAAGGAACAGAAGCGAGTATTGAAAATTCGGCTTCCGATTCGGTTTCCAGCATGGTGGTGAAGGTAAATCGGTCGAGATCGGGAAAACCTGTTGATTCTGGTAAGAAGTTACCGGTTCGTGGTGTGAAAGATGAAGGCGATGAGCCTGAAGCTCGGTTTATCGGAGATCCGGTTCCCGATGAAGAGGCTAGGCGACGGTGGCCAAAACGCTATGAAGAAAAGGTATACAAATGAGATTTCAGTATTTTTTTTAAATTATAGCTAACCAATTTTTTTTTTTTCTTCTAAAAATTTATGCTACATTATTTTATCATTTGACTTTGTGGTTTGTAGAAGCATAAGCGAACATCTCTTGCTAAGAATTTAAAGGAGTAAGTCTGTGAACCCCACGTTTTCATTTTGTTTCTCTTTCCAGATCTCTCACTAGTTTACCTGTCCATAGATTTTTTGCCTTCATTGTTTCTTTACGATTTGATACAATGTATGTTTTTCTGGTTCAGTGATGATGATGAAGAGACCATCCAGGCTCGATGCCACTATACCCAGGCAGAGGTTGATGGGCATATCATTTATGATCTTTATGATGATGCCCATGTAAAAGTGAGTTTACTTTTGGTTTATTTCTTTCTAAAGATGAGCTGTATAACTAAAATGCCTTTTGACTCAAATTTCTTTGTTTTTGTCGTGTTTCTTATGTTTAGGCTGAAGACGGAGAGGAGAACTACATTTGCAAAATTGTAGAAATGTTCGAAGCAGTAGATGGGACACCATATTTTACAGCCCGGTGGTACTATAGAGCCAATGATACTGTAAGACAAATTTGGTTCTGATTTCTTTTTTAGTGGAATATTGTTTTGATCACTTATTATTTCCAATTTTTTCAGGTTATACAAAGCAACGGGCATCTTATTGATAGCAAGCGTGTATTTTATTCAGAAGTTCACAACGATAACCCATTAGATTGTCTAGTTGAGAAATTAAATATTGCAAGGGTTCCCTTGAACGTAAGTTACTGCTTGTTGCATGTAACTTTTTATTTTTTATTTTTTTTTTATCATTTATTAATATTTACAGTGGGCTTGGCAGATTGATTTAGAAGTGAAAATGTCGACAATTCCTGCCTGTAATTACTATTGCGATATGCAATATTTACTGCCATACTCAACATTTACTAACTTACCAGCAGGTTATTTTTTTCTCTTTTTCTTTTGCTATTTTACTGAGCATGGTTCATAAAAATAATATTTGAATTAAATGTATCGATGCTTTGAATTTGTTAACAAAGAATCAAGTTGGCATTTTGTTTTTCTTACATATATCGAGCATAGATCAATGAATCTTTTCGTATTTTGTAATGTTAATTTATAGAAAATAAAAGAGCTGGGAGCGAGACTTCATCTACTATTTCTAGTGATGTTGAAGCAAATGAGTGTGGAGTTGGAGAGCGTCAAAAGACAGCGGTGACATTGTTGGATTTGTACTCTGGTTGTGGTGCAATGTCAACTGGCCTATGCCTTGGTGCAAACTTGTCTGGTTTAGATCTTGTTACAGTAAGTTTGTCTTTTTCTTCAAGTAATTTAAATACAAAAGCTGGGAACACAAAATTTTTACAGTTTTATTTTATTTACTTATTTTGAGTGATTGAACTTTCTAATTCTTTTGTAGAGATGGGCTGTTGACATCAATAAATATGCATGTGAAAGTCTCAAGTTGAATCATCCAGAGACAGAGGTAGAAAAATAGCCATTTTTTATTTTCATGTTGGTGGTGTCATTGCACGGGCTTGTGAAGAATTCTTATTTAACTATCTATACCTATTTTATAAATCAGGTGAGAAATGAAGCAGCTGAAGATTTTCTTTCATTGTTAAGAGAATGGGAAAAACTATGCATTAGTTTTACCTTGATTATCAGTAAAGATCCTCAACAACAATTGTATCATTTTGAAGATGAAGTTGAAGAAGGAGACAGTGATGTCAACAATGAGGTTGAAGATGAAGATGATCCAGAAGTTTTTGAAGTTGAAAAAATACTTGCAATATGCTATGGTGATCCCAAAGAGAAAGGAGAACGTGGATTGTATTTGAAGGTATGTGAATTATAAAAGCAGAACTAAATTATGTGCATCTATTTTTTATTTCATTGTTGTGTGTGTTTGACGACTGTCTGTGTGCACGGATCTATTGAATTGATATTGAGAGCAATGAGTGGGGTTCCCAGTTAATGATTACTTTGTGTTCCTAATGCATTAGAAATCAATGTCTAATTTCATTAATTTAAGAAAATTGACCAAAAACTCGGCTGTTTCTAGAACCTTTAACAAGAACTGTGGATTTTATTCTGATATTCTTATACAAAATCAAGTTAGAAAAAGTAATTTGTAGCTTAAAAGGTGACTGGCTGCTTCCTTTTTTTATTTTTGTCATCCTTTGAAAGATTGTCATTAGCAAAACTTGATATTCCATATTGTGTCACATTCATTTTGTAGTAAATGTTCTCTTTGTCTACCTTGACTACGAAAACAACTAAGTAATTGTGAGTACAAATATTTGATTTTCCATGCCGTCATTTATAATGAAGAAGCAAAAGATGAACAAAGAAAACAAAAATGGCAAGTATTATTGTCAATATCTCAAAGTATGTTGAAGAATGGCGACGAAGTCAGAAATATCTCTGTAAGCACTATTGTATTGTGGATACAAACAATTCTAGAAAATAAAAGCGTTTTAGTCTAACAACCTAGGTCAAGCTGTTATTATTGTGCCATTAGTTCTAAAACTTCTGTATGCTTTTCCACTTTTTTGCTCGTAGGTTCGTTGGAAAAATTATGGACCTGATGAAGACTCTTGGGAGCCAATAGAAGGATTAAGGTACATTGCCAAATTGTATTTGCCTATTTAGCAATTTTAGTGGCAAACTCTTTCTAGTTGTGAACACTAATGACTTCTATTCTTTACAGTAATTGTCACGGGAGGATAAAAGATTTTGTCGTGCATGGCTACAAATCAAAGATACTCCCTTTGCCGGTAAGCTCTTTTAACCTCAACTAGGTTAATCTTTTGTAGTTTAAGGATTTGTTTGGTACTGTTAAGCTTTTGTTTGACTTTCTAAAAAATGTTTGATAGTTATAACTTTTGGTGTGAGTGGCTTATTTTTTAAGCTAGTGCTTGATAAATGCTGACTTTTAGTATTTTTTAATGAATATTTGATATCTTGTGATTTTATTGGTATAGCTGTTGTGTTGAAAGTCAGAAGTTTAAATGTCTGAGTTTGTTTGGAATTAATTTCTAATTTGCCTAATTGTTTTTTTATTGTTAGGGTGACGTTGATGTGATTTGTGGGGGACCACCGTGCCAAGGAATTAGTGGATTTAATCGTTTTAGGAATAAAGATAATCCATTGGCTGATGAAAAAAATAAACAATTAGTTGTCTTTATGGACATTGTAGAATATTTGAAGCCAAAATTTGTTTTGATGGAGAATGTTGTTGATATCGTAAAATTTGCCAAAGGATACCTTGGAAGATTTGCCTTGGGTCGGCTCATTCAAATGAACTACCAAACTCGTATGGGAATGATGGCAGCAGGGGCATATGGGCTTCCCCAATTCCGGATGCGGGTCTTCTTGTGGGGAGCACAACCTACTGAGGTGACTTTATAATCTTTGAATATACAATATTGTCTACCTAATATTCTTTCTGTTCTAATTGAATGTTTATGTCTTTGTAGATATTGCCTCAATATGCACTTCCGACACATGATGTTGTTTTAAGAGGAGTTATTCCGACAGAGTTTGAGGTATCAATTGTTATGCTTTTGAACTTTGTTATTATTCTTCCATGGATATTATGTTGAATCATATATGATGTATGCAGCGGAATACTGTAGCTTATGATGAGGGCCAGGAAGTAGAGATGGAAAGAAAACTTCTCTTAAAGGATGCAATTTCTGACCTTCCAGCTGTGTGTTCAATATCTCTTTTTATTATTGCTGTTTTATCAATTTTAAATATGATATATCTAACATTTTTTTTCTTAAATTTAGGTTGAGAATTATGAGTCTCGTGATGAAATGCCTTATGATAAAGAACCTAAAACAGAGTTTCAACGTTTTATAAGATTAAGAAAAGATGGTAAGAAGCTACAATAGTTATGTTAATTTTATGGTGCATGACATGATACTAAAGCCATATTTGATGTTATTGACTTTTGTTTTAGAAGTAAAGTTATAAACAGCATTTGATAATACTAATTTTTAATGGAATTAACTTATTTTTTAGTTAATATTTAATATTTTAATTTTTTTTATTTCACAACAATTCTATTTTAAGGACTCCTTAGTATCAAATATGTCAAACATGATTACTTCTTATTTGCTTGCGGAAATTGAATCATGCATTGCTAGATATTCTGCTATTTGTAATCTGCTTCAGTGTTATTTTATTTGAGTTACCTCTTTGATGGTTTTGGTTTCGATGTGAAGATCATAATACTGCTTGTTTCTCTCTTTATTTCTGCTCCTACTTGTTATTTCATTAGGGGCTCAACTGATTCTTTTATAAAAGATTACTCGTAGAATTAATTGTAAATTTCAGTCTTTTTTTGTTGGTATTAACGTTGCCTGCATTTTTTTCTGGCTTAAGTGTGTGCTTGAAATTACTAACTATGATTTTAATCTATGGTCTATTACAGCACATTTGTATTGAAATTATGTAAACTAGACATGATATTGTGCTACTACTTTTTGAAGATTTATAGGCAGTCATAGAAGCATACATTTCCGTTTACGCAAATTAAGTGTAAAACTGTGTTTGTTTTCTTATGGAAACTTCAGATACTTGCAATCATAGTGCTGCTTTTGCTCTTTTTTTTTTCTTTTTTCATTTTTTACAAATAAAAGCATATGATTATTCTACTGCATAATTTGTATTTGGACAAATAAATTGAAATTGGTTCATTTTGTAGAAATGTTGGGTTTATCAAAGTCAAAGCGAAAAGGGCGCTTACTTTATGACCATCGCCCACTTGAGTTGAATAACGATGACTATGAACGTACTTGTCAGATCCCTAAAAGAAAGGTTTGTGTTAAGATAATATCATAGTACAAGCAATTTGATTGAAGTCTTAAAGAGATCTTGTGTTCGTTAATTTGATCTCTTTCTCTATTAATTAGGGAGCAAACTTTAGAGATTTACCCGGCGTTCGTGTACGTTCTGATAACAAAGTTGAGTGGGATCCTGATGTGGAGAGGATTTATTTGAAGTCTGGAAAGCCTTTGGTAATATTTTTCCCGTTGTCTGTTTCATTTTTCTTTTTCTTTTTCAAAATCTTTTGTGGTGTTAAATGTTATTTTGTTGTATGCATGCTATAACAGGTCCCGAATTATGCCATGAGCTTTATAGATGGGACATCATCCAAGTAAGTGTTCTCTTCTCTGCTTTTCTTCAGACACTTTTGTTTAACCCTGGTATGTTTTGGCATCATTACTTTGCGAATAAACAGACCATTCGCACGTCTTTGGTGGGATGAAACGGTACCAACCGTAGTTACTAGAGCAGAGCCTCACAACCAGGTCACTTTTTTTCTCGTGTTTTTCGTTGCCGCAGCATATTTATATTTTGAAGACAGTAAAATCCTGTGCCGCTATCAATTAATTGCTATTTATTTTTACAGGCTATTTTACATCCAGAACAAGATCGCGTCCTCTCAATTCGTGAAAATGCAAGACTTCAAGGTTTTCCAGACTACTATAAACTTTGTGGTCCTATCAAAGAAAGGTATTGCGTTTCTTAGAATTGCATTACTGTATTTTTTGCCAATGGATAGTGTTTTGATAACATTTATGAAGATTACACAGATGCATCTGTGTAGGCATTTCCTCAACATTCCATTTCTATGTTAAGCTTATTATTGAGGTATTGTAATTTTAAAGTCATAGTTATAACGTTAAAGTATCATATATTAAATATTAATGTAAATGAGTAGATCTTGTTAAAAACTAGAGTTGCTAAACAAATGAAGAACATTTTTATAGTGTATATATAGGCTTAGCATTTCTACTTTTTTTGTTCTTGATTTCTTTAGGTACATTCAAGTAGGAAATGCAGTAGCAGTGCCGGTGTCTCGGGCACTTGGATATGCCTTAGGCCTGGCTATTCAAGGATCTGCAACTAATGAACCATTGTTTACCTTACCTAGAGGATTTCCAAACATCGCCGGACCGCATGCTCCGGCATCATCTGAAGATGATGTTTGATGGTTATACTGTAACATCATTAATTTTCTTCATCTCATTTTAGGATAATTATTGTTGACTGGAAACATTTCCACTGTCGTCATTTTCATGTAGAGAGAAGAGCAACATAAATCTTGAAGGCAGAAGATGCTTTTGATGTAATTTTTAGCCTTTTCAATTTTAAGGGTAATATTTTTTAATGTTTTATTTGTTGAATGGATTGTTACTATGGACACGAATACTTTAGCAAGCATAGTAATTCTCTGATTAAAAAGCCATTTACACTATTGTTCCAAAGATTCTGTTTGGAAATATTTAGGTGAAAAACACTTATTGCTTTCTTAAGTTTCTTGTAAAAGCACTTTAAAAATGCTTTTATTCTTTCCAAAGCCATTTAGGTGTTGTTCTTTGCTGCTGTATAATTTTAGACATGCATTTTAATCTTTATTTAGAACTGAGGTAATTTAGATTTCAATTGTTATGAAGTACTAATTATTTGCAATAATTAGTGATGATACCTCCAAAAGTTGGGTTTTATTTTAGGATTATGGTATTTTTACTGTATTTTAAAAATAAAATTAACAACGTATTCAATAATATTTGAAATCTATTGCTTAGAATTCATAAATTCAACTAAATTTATTGCTTATTTTCTCGAAAAACGTAAAATTCATGCATTTTTCAGGATATTTCAATAAGAAAACCACAAAAAATCCGTTCATAATTCCAAAATAAAACCAAAAATCCATAAAAAATCTTTGTAAAAAACAACAGAGCAGAAATTGAAAACCTATTCTTTGCTCAGAAGTTTTGATCTGATAATTGAAGGAGGCAAACGCAGCACTGCTTCCTCTGTTTCGACTGGGTCTGATCTCAGTATCTACCACAACACATAAAACAACAAAAACAAAAACAGTTTCATCACATAATCATCAAAAACTAAAATAAAGGAAACAAAATATTCAAATAAATTCAGAGTGAGAGAGATTTACTGGGTCTTGGAGAGCAGGCTTGGTATCATCTTGAGCTGGTCTGAAAGAAGGCTTCTGGGTTTTTTCAGTCTTCATCTGGTTTTGATTTTTTGTGGTGGTCGTGTTGGATTGCTGGGATTTTTCTATAGATTTCATTTTTTTATTTTTTTGGTTTCTTCTCTGAGTTTCTGCAAACCTTCTTTCTCCCTCAGTTTCGACTCTGCGGCCGCTGCTATTCGAGAAACGGCAAGAGATTGAAAAAAAAAAATGGGGTTTGAGGAAGAAACTAACATTTGGTTCCCTAAATGTTAAATATTTTGCTATTAAAGATATAAGTTATATATCTGTATCAGATAGATCCCTAATTTGTTATTAAAATATTTGAAATAATTAAAATACGCTTTGTTTATCGAGTTAGATTGTGTTTAATTTTTTTATTTAAATTATAAAATTTAAATAAAAAGTTATAATTTAAAGTTTGTTTATATTTAAGATGTTTACAATACAGTTATTTATTTATTGTTTTAGTTAGTCTATATTTTTCTTTAGCTCTTTAATTTAAAGCATTCACTCTTAATTATTCAATAAATAAATTGAATTTTACATTGAATAAATTAGTGAATGAGGTTAAGGCTGCAGAATCCATTTTAAAGTCTGGACCAAGTGTTTATTTGACTCAGGACCCACGTTCTTCTTCTAACCTGATTCTTATTGGAAACCGTGGCCAAGAAGAAAAAAACAAAAGCCCGAAAAAGCATTCCATATGAGAGAAGTTAAATTTCAGAACTTTAGATAAAAGGGCATTTGAAGAGAAACTTGGCTAAGGCATCTAGAGCTAAAGGGACAGTTTTCTTATAAGTAATGCATTTATTATTGAAAATTGTTGAGTGATTGATTCTACAAATTTTTAGATAGTAGATTTAGGATCTACTATGCATATTTGCAATTTTTTACAAGGATTCTAGAAAATCGGGACACTCAATGATGGAGAGATCAATGGAAGTTTATTTTATTTTGATTTTAAAAGATTGTTTATTTTGTACTTGAACTTAAACAAAATTTGATTTCAGTTAACTAGTTGAATAAGTTAGGATATTCAATTATCTTTGATTCAACTGTGGTTATTAAAAGAAATCAATCGTTTATATGTTTTGAAATATTAGTTAAATTTTTTTTATTATTTTTTAAATTAATTCACTGCGTAATATAGGATAGGATTACATAACGAATCTAATTGTTGTATTATTCTCTTACTAGTGAAACACATATGTCTATGTCACATAAATCTAGATAGAATTCAAAAATTAGTTAAAAATGGATCTTTGAACTCGCTGGTTATTGAATTGAGTTAAAGGAGGCTATGAATATTTCATTACTTCAATTAATGATTATTTAGATATGGTTATATGTATCTAATGCATAGTAAATCCGAAATTCTTGAGAAATTTTAGCAAGAAGTAGAAAAACAATTAGAAAAAGACATAAAAAAACTTTGATCAGATTAAAGTGGTGAAACAAAAAAAAAAAAAAAAAATATTATCAATTTTTATTTTTTTTTAAGTTAAGAGTTCCTAATTGCAATTTAAAATGGATCTTTTGTTGTAAGGATATATTCTCTGTGATTCTACTCTTCCAGTTCAAAAGGAATCCAATGATGCAGTATTTTCTTGTGAAACGGGAAGGTATAACAACCCATTCACCAGAAAAGGGTAAAGCTTGTGCTGATAAAAAAATTGAAGAGAAAATGTAATTTTTGTGTAGGAACCTTATCGAAGTGAAAGCTTTGAGAAATTCTTATCATTCCAATGTTGCGAAGATCAAGAATCTTGTGAAAGAATAAGAAACTGAATACTTTTTATTTGAATATATGGAATGCAATCTTCATCAGCGTATCTAGTTTATGAGACAATGTGCGAAAGTTTTCTCAGAAGATGCAGTAAGAAAATCATTTTTTCAGATTCTCAAAGTCCTTCATCACATGCACGGGAAAGGTTATTTTTCTGGTGATCTAAAACCTGAAATCTTGCTTGTTTCCAAAGATGTGATCAAAATTGGTGATCTTGGAATGGCAAAGAAAATCCATTCTCCACTGCCTTATACAGGTTATGTGACAACATGTGCCCTAAATGTTGCTTGGTGCAGGAGTTTATGGTCCTGAACTTGACATGTGAGCGATGAGTGCAATCATGGCTGAGTTGATGATTCTTTGCCCTATCGTTCCTGGGATATCTTCTCTTGATCAAATTGATCGTATATGCAACATAATAACAAGTCCATCAGTGGAGTCTTGGGCTGATGAAATAAGTTTGGCTCAGACACTCAAATAGCCAAGTTAATACCGTCAGCCAGTGAGGACGCTATCAGCTTGATTTCGTGGCTATGTTCCTGGGATTCAAGCTAATGAAAATAATATAAATAGAATAATTAATATTATCATGATAAATAATTCGATTATAAATTTTCATCAGTAAATCAAAGGACACCATGTTAAAAAGGAAAGATCAACTCGTAAATTGACAATTTAACAACTCCATTACCTTCTCCAAAAATATATATATAAATAGAAGTCATTTAAATTAATTTTCTCCAATATTTCAAAATGTGTTAAATAAAATATATAAACTAAAATTAGTACACTTTGAGAAAATAAAAAAAAAAAAATCTTGTCTATTTGTTAATTAAGCAAAGATAATAACGATAATTAATAGTGAGAATGATATTATTTTTACAAACAAAAATTTCTTATTGCTTTCTTTCATGTGTTATATGTGTTAGAAAAATTGACAAGTTATATATGTATGATATAATTTATCATTAACTTTGTATGTTATCCCAAGTTTTAGTTGTTCCATTTGACGTAGGATGTGTGGCAATAATATCTTATCCTAACAAAAATAAGTTAAGGTTCAAAAACAATGAACAACTAACCATGGTAGCGAAAACAATATAATTAGGATAATTGATACTATCATGATAAATTAGACTATAAATTATCATCAGCAAATCATTAATCCACCGCATCAAATAAGAAAATGTCAACTTCTATATCAACAAGTCTATTACCTTCCCAAAAAATATGCCAAAAAAAACTTATAAAAATCATATTGCAACCACAATTAAGCTAAACCGAGCAAAAAAGTATTTTTAATATGACTGAGTTTTACTTAATTTTGGAAGCAAAATTGTGAAAAATGTTTAGTAGCAATAACTTTTGTTGAGATTCATTCATATTAGGTTTTATCTTATAATAACTATAGAGTAAAAGCAATTATGTGGTCATGTTTTTTTAATACCAAACATGCCCGAAAACATCCAAGAACAAAATAAATTAAGAATTTATTTTAAATACAGAAATGGGCGAATATATTGTAATTATTATTGTCAATTAATCTTAGATAATGCTATTAAAGGGTAAAATTATAAATAAATGTCGAGTTTTATGTTGAATGTTTAATGGATAGGTATAAATTATAGAATCTAAAATCTACTATGAATTTTACTGATGTAATATGTATTCAAAATCTACTGTATCATGTACTTACGTAATATTCAAATTTTCTATGTTAAGAAAGATTAAAGCAAGTAATAGAATTCTGACATTCCATAACTATATATAAAAAGCACTTCCATCTAATAACTATATATAAAATCCGCTTTGGTTCTAAATTTTGCTTCCCTGATTGCCGCATTGTTGCTGGTTGCTACTACTGCTTGTTTCTTGGTTACTATTTTGTTGTGTGATGGCCTTTCATGCAGGATTTTTCTTGCTGTGTTGTTGCCGTGTTGCCGCCACTCTTACTGCAGGCTTCAGGTGCAGTCTACCAGTTGTGTTGTTGATATTACCTTGTTATTCAGACACCTTTCTAGGGGCCTTTTCTCTTCTATTGTTGACTACTTTCCTGCTGCTCCGGTGGGTTTTTGGTTCATGGTTCTTGCTGCCTTTCGACTGTAAACCTTGATACTGCCGCTTATCTTTCGTACTCTCTCATTTGACTTGAGTTCTTAGAGATTTAAAAAAAATAAATAAAATATTCAACATATAAGTTATCTATTAGTATCCAATGGATCTCTAATGGTTATGGTTATTAAAATAACTGAAATACACTTGAGCCATTGATATTTTCTTTTTAATTTTTCGAACGCTAACTTTGTTTTAATTTATAATATACGAATATAAATGTTTGAAAGTTATAGAGATATTTTTAAAATTTACTATTAAAAAAGTTTATTCACATTTGCATTAAATATTAATTTAAAAATTTTAAATTAATTGGATTTTGATATTAAAAAAATACGAGAAAACACTAAAAAAGAAAATGCACATCATCGCATTTAGAGCACTATAGCTAAATAATACCTACTAGAAACGTATAAGAAGTTTTTTCTGTTAAGAATAGAAACACATAGATGAAGAGTATTCAACAATTTTAGAGAATAATTTACTTTTATTGAATAGACTTAGACTTATATAGTCTCTTACAAACTTCACAGAAAGAGAAAAACTTGCATCAACTATTTAACTGCAACTAGAAG